>JBBPMH010000248.1:0-40275 GCA_038090235.1 Pulveroboletus ravenelii | reverse complement strand
AGCTGTGCTCCTAAGTGGAGCACAGGATTGGAGGGGCTATGGAGGAAACGGGCGGTGTACAAGGTAAGCGAGAAATGGAACGTAAGTAGGAATTACTAAGTATAAGGTCCGGAGGGTCTAGGGTGCGTGCTCATCGAGAACGCACCAGAGTTCGAGGAAACGGGGCTGGAGTTGGATCCGGAGTTAGGAGTTGCGCGGGATATGACACAATGTGTTTAAACTATTGGGAATTGTCCTTTTGTTTTACAGAAACCCCACTCCTGCTGTCCACAGGAACACCTATCATCTAGGTCTTATCAGCCTTACTCCAAAAAATGATCCTGCTGTCCAGGTTTCACCAACCTCGCCTCCATCCTGGTCTTATCAGCCTTGCCCGAAATGATCCCATTGTCTAGGTCTAGTTGACCTCGCCTCAACATGGACCCTCAATCTCTGTAACAAAACCTTGCCCCATCTGTTGACGGCTTCTCCAGCCAACATACCCCTGAATTGGCTGTTGCCAAACTCCCCTGCACCCCGCCATTGACTAAGACTCTGTCCCTTGCCACACCATCTCTGCCACCAATGAAACCGTGATCACCCGAGACCTCACAGCTGCTCAGTATTCCTTGTATCCTGCTGGATAGCTTGGGAATGTTCTCATCAGAGCTCTCAGCTCACGATCCAAATAAAGCTCACCTCATTCCTCCTAATGAACACCCCCACACCCCGATCAGATCCCTCTGTCCTACAAACGAATGCCTCCCCCTCACCCAACCTTACTGCCATCCTGGCTGTACCAAGTAAGGATTCTGACCACTGACCCTATCTAATCTCCCGATCTGAGCTTCCTGCCTTTATGGCAATACTGCAACATGGATAAACTAACTATGCCCACATGGCACTGGCTCATGAAACCATTATACTCTTGATTCTCACCCATCCCTTGTTCCTGGACCATGACAATGTCTGGAAACCATCGCACCCTGACTCACCTGAACCATGCACACCTCCGCCCCTACCCCAAACCATGACCCTGAACACTGCAATGTGTATAAACTAACTGATGACACCATCAATTGCCTTTATGGCAGCATCTTCATGTGTATAAACTGTTCAGCCTTTATGACGGCACCCCCATGTGTATAAACTGCCTGGCCCTCATAGCAACATCACGATGTGTATCAACTAGTTGGCCTTCTGATGACCCCTCACACTCTCCCACATCACTCACGTCACCACCTTAACACCATCCACCGTCATCCCTGCCCTGACTCACCATTGTCTTCACCCCTGCTCATCGTCCCCTCCGACTCTGATCACAGTCTTCTGCCTGCGTTATCAAAGCAGTTGTCTTAATTGCAGTCTTCTGCCTGCATTATCAAAGCAGCTGTCTTTTTGATCACAGTCCCCTGCCTGTGCTATCAAAGCAGTTGTCTCTGCCTACCATCATCACTGTTCACCATCACCCCCACCTCTGTTCACTGACATCTCTACCCCCGGTTGTCATTGTCTCTGCCCTTAACTGCAGTTGCTTACCAGTGTTACCACCATAATCACTCTCGCTCACAGTCCCCTACCCATGTTACCAAAGTAGTTGCTCTTGCCACCTGTCGCCATCCCTACCTCCGATATCCCTGCCTCCATTCCCACATCGCCTCCACCCCAGCTCACAGTCTTCTGCCTGCATTATCAAAGCAGTCATCTCTGACCACTGATGTCCTCACCCCTGCTCACCAACATCTTTGCTTGTCTCGATCGCAGTCCCCTGCCTGCATTACCAAAGCAGTTGTCTCCACTTCTTAACGTCTCTGCTCACCAACAACTCCGACCCCACTCACCAATACCTCTGACTGCAGTCTTCTGCCTGTGTAATCAAAGCAGTCGTCCTGATTGCAGTCTCCTGCCTGCATTACCAAAGCAGTCTTCTTCGCCTCACTGACATCTCCATCCCTGCCCTCCTTATCTCCAATCACTGCTGCCTCTGTTCCCGCTCCCCTTGCCTCTGATTGCAGTTCCCTATCTGCATTATCAAAATACTCACCACTGGTCCACCCTGCTACCCCTGTTCCTCTGGACCCTTGCCTACCCCCGACCACCCTGTTGTTCCACTCCTTCTCTGTGGCTGACCATTGCCCGGCCCGCTCTATCACTCTGCCAACCCTGCCCCAGTCTGGGCTCTTTACCATACAGGTCGACTATGCACTTCAGTGCATGACTCTCTGTCTTGTGGTATCAATCCCAGCTGTCACACTTCTTGCTCACCTGAGACTCGATCACCCCAGCCCGACCTCCCCTTTGGCCACCGGTCTCATCCATTTCCACCTCTCAGACACCTCTCGAGTTTATTGTTATTCCTTGGTTGTGGTCAACCTTGAGCTTAACAGGGGGGTGATTTTGTGCTTTTGCACTTTGTTTCATGCTCTTTGCACTTGAACTACACCGAACCATGCCAACACCCACCGCACTTTGATGCTTTTCTTAGCAATCTCATGTCTCCTAAAACCAAACCCCCTGCCCACCGATGATACTCACCACCGATCACCCTGACCATGCCTCTCACAGGATGGTTCGACTTTGAAACCTTGACAAGAATAACTCTGTCCTCAGCTTCCTTGACCTCGCCCGTACCTGACGTTTCTGCAGGTTGAACTTGTTAGCTGTCTCACCCTCAGCCTCAACCAGCTCACTAGGCTTTGCTGACCTTGCCACCATCCACACCATCGGCATCAACGTCTCTCCCTCCCTCGCCAGCTCAAACCACGATGTTCAAACCAGTCCATCCCCTATGGTCACCATCCCTCTCACTCTGACACTCCTGTCTCTGATTAACACCCTTACCATCAACAACGAGACCCTCTACAACGGTCCTTGTCTTCATTGACCAAACCCTATCCAACCAACATCTTGTGACACTATCACTATTGGCTATGTTGCCTCGAATCTGATGGTCCCACCTCTCTTACATGAAATCTTGATCATTAACCTCAGTCATTCCTGATCACCCCGTCATCCTCGTCATAATGACTGACACTAAAACTTGAATGCTTCCCCGCTCACCCCATCCTTGATATAGTCACACCAACCACCACTGCTTTATAAATACCCCCACCGTGAATCATGGTCCACCTGACCACTGTCTTCAGCTTGACCCCACACAATCACAAGATCTACCTCTGGTAGTAAACCCCAACCTCCTTGTCACAACGACTTCAATAAACTCAGTTACCACTTTCTGACATCTTGACCACCTACCTGCTGGATCCCCTGAAACCCTGGCCTGCCTTTGCCGGCACCTGGAACCCCCTCTTGTCATCTCCACACCCCATCGCACCACAGTCGTCGCTTACCCCATTCTTGACTTTCTTGTAACCACTGTCCCTGAAAGCTGTATGGCCGTTGCCTACCTGGCACTGTCCCCACCTGGACACTCCTCCAATGCCACCTGCCGTATCTCACCAGCCACCTCTCAGAAACCTGTCATCCAACCTACTCATTGACACCCACACTCTGCCATCACATACATCCGGACTGCACATGGGATCTCTGATTTAAGTTTTTGGCAGTGCCTCTATGCCTTAAAATGGGGGTAATGTTACGATTTGATCATAGACACATGGGACCCCTATTCTTTTTTCTAACTAGAATGCCCTATGATGCCTAACCGTTACCAACCACGCCCCTCCCCAGTCCCCTCTGGCTCTTCACTGGAACTACTAACCACACTGGTCTATGCCTACCCAGCACTGTCTGTGCCTACCCAGCACTTGCCTCTGCCTAGTGCAACCTGTCGACAGATTACGCCTACACTGCCACAGATATCCCTTGTGACTCTGTCATACCTTCCTAGTTATTCCTTCGTATTCCTTTGCATCTTTCTCTCTGTCATTCTTGCTTAGTCCTTGAACTCTAGATCCCTTTGCCCAATCCTCTCTGATTGGCCTCATGTCTCTCTGATACTCATTGCTCCCCTTTCGCCATTCGTCATCTTACTCACTCAATTCATAAGCCTTGTTTATCCTCTGTTGTTCCACATTTATCCTCCTTTGTTTACACTGTGTATATAAACCCGCCTCGTAGGTATGCTGTTTCCCTAGCTTAGACCTACTTGGCAATCTACATTGTTCTTCCTTCTACGTGTCTTCACTCAACACTCGACTGAGCGCTCTGCTCTTACCCTTGTCTTCTTGCTAGCAAGTTGCTAGGCAAGACCCTCGACCTTGAACCTTTGTCAGCTAGTCACTGGACAAACCCTTGACCCTGCTAGTTGCAGGCTACGTCCCTCGTCCTCGTCTCACTGTAGCTGCTCGCTAACAGTTCCTCTTGTCCTCGCTCCTTAAGCCGAGTCCACATTTGACCTTTTGGGATCAAGCATAACAGTAGATACCTCAGTTCGAATATCGACTAAGACATCCCCAGTCTTCTCTGATCCTCTGCTTGAGCCTTGACAGCTCTCCTCTGACCCCTCTGCTGACCTCTGTTGCTTGCAACAAGGTCCCCTTTGATCCTTTGCCCAACCCTCCGTAAATTCAGGGCAACCAGACTTGTGACAGAGGTGCACCACATATGGTGAAGCCAAAGCCCTGTTTGAACTCTGGAGTTCCAGAGTTGTTCTTGGAGTCTGTTCTTAACAGTGGATCAGAAAGGCAGAGTAAACTAAGCGAGGAATGAAGCTAAGCGAGAATGTAACATTAAATGGAGAATGGAGAGACAGGGAATGGAACCAGCTACTGGTCTAGGAACAACCAGCACTGCAGTCAGAGCAGAGTTGGAGCTCTAGTACAGAGTGTCAGAATGACAAGAGAAAAATATCTAAGTACAAAGTGTTATAATTCTCTTGTTTCCATTCCTTTTCTCTGTCTTACTCTGACCCCCTATGTTTTACTCTTTACCCTTTATCCTTGTTAGTCATACAGACTTACACTCCTTGTCCGATTCTCTCATATTGGACTCATGTTCCCAGTCTTACTCATTGCTCACATTCTGCCATTCGTCATCTTACTCATGTGCTCCATAAGCCTTGTATAATCTCTGTTGTTCTTGTCTTTGTTAAGAATGGAACTCTGAGGGGTAACTCCAGAACTCCAGAGTTCAGACAGGACTTTGGCTTCACTGTATGTGGTGCACCCTGTCACAAGTCCAGATGTCCTGAATTTACTGAGGGTTGGGCAAAGGGTCAGAGGGGCCTTGTTTCAAGCAATGAAGGACAGTCAGAGGGTCAGAGGAGAGTCATCAAGACTCAAGCGGAAGGTCAGAGAGAGCGGGAGTAATCTTAGTCGATATTCAAACTGAGGTATGTACAACATAATATGGAGTCTTATATATGGAGTAGGAGTACTGATATGGGAACTGATAGCTTGGAGCCAGAGGCAGAGTAGAAAGAACAACAGAGCTGTACTCCAGGGTTGGAGGGGCTATAAAGAGAGATGGGTGGTGTATGAGGTAAGCAAAGAATGGAACGTAAGTACAGTAAAGCAGAATCACTAAGTACAGGGTCCAGAGAGTCTAGA
Source organism: Pulveroboletus ravenelii (assembly GCA_038090235.1). Classification (NCBI taxonomy): domain Eukaryota; kingdom Fungi; phylum Basidiomycota; class Agaricomycetes; order Boletales; family Boletaceae; genus Pulveroboletus; species Pulveroboletus ravenelii. The sequence goes on along the minus strand of JBBPMH010000248.1, from coordinate 34,786 downwards.
GTGTGTGCTCATCGAGAACGCACTGGAGTTCGAGGAAATGGGGCCAGAGTTGGATCCAGAGTCAGGGGTTGCATGGGATATGACAGTCTTATATTATTTACTTCCCCTTCATATATAAAACCCGCCTCATAGGTACTTCTATCCTTAGCTTAGACCTACTCAGCAATCTATATTGTTCTCTCTTCTCTATGTGTCTCTGCTCAATACTTGACTGAGCACTCTGCTCTTTTATCTCACTCCCTTGTCAGCATTCTGCTGTTAAGGTTCTCATCTTGAATACTACCAACTAAGTTGTCAGTTGACCCTTGACCCTGCTAGTTGCAGGCTATGTCACTCATTCTCATTTCACTGCAGTTGATAGCTGACAGTTCCCCTCATCCTCGATCCTTAGCTGAGTCCACGTTTGACCCTTCAGGATCAAGTTTAACATAAAATGGAACAAGCGGAATGGCCTGTGGAGCAAGTGGAGTTGTCACAGTTGTGACAGTATTCCCCTTTTAGGGCCCAAACCCCTGAGGGCTTGTGGACCTAAGGGCGGTGAACAATAGACAATGCAGAGTTGTGCATAGTGCAGCGGAGTTTGAAACAGTAAACACTATTCAGGGAGGTGCATCAGGTGGATCAAACTTCAACTTTTACCATTGACCTCGACATGGCACATGACTGGAACAACACCACTGAGGATGACCTCATCACTGACTCAGACGATGACATGTCAGTTGCCGGAGTGAAGGCCTCCAAGAAGGCATGAAGGGTGATGAAAGAGAAGGAGCGGTGGGAGTGTGTGCATGAGAGGAAGAAGCACAAGCATGAGGAGGTGAGTGGCCATTGGCCAGTGTGTAATGCCACTGACACAATGTCTCATAGTGCTGAAAAGTGGAGGAGGAGAGATGATGGTGTGAGGAGGAGGCACAGAGGCATGAAGAAGAGTGGCAGCACATCAAAGAGGTGCAGCACATTGAAGAGGAGCACAGGTGCCAGATGGAAGAACAATGGGTTGTGGTGAAGCGACAGCAGGCCAAGGTGGTGACAGTACTGGCATCAAGCAAGATGCAGGTGGAGGGTACAATGATGGGGATGGCAGTCAGTGCATGCACACAATGTGTGCAGCTCAGCTAACTGTCTGAGTGTAAGGTGCAGGCTGGCACAAGGAGAGCCATGGCATGTGTGCTGTGCCAGGTGGCGCATAAGTGCTGCAGCTGGAGTGGGGTGTGCGATGAGTCCAAGGCAGAGGGAATGAGAAAGCAGAGGAGGGTCAGTTTGCCCCCTGTAGCAAGGAGGAAGAGGGTGAGGACATCAGTGGAGGTAGTCATGAGTGGCAACAGTGTGGCTGATGAAACAGAGGCAGTGGAGGGCGAGGGCCTGATACCCTGCCAGCTCCTGGAGACTGTGGCTGAAAACTGTGATGCTCTAGGCATGCTGGCGGAGGTGCTGGGCAAGCTGAAGGAGTGGCTGGGCAGGTTATAGGAGCTAGAGATGGTGTGGATAGAGGTAGGGGTGCGCTAATGGGATGAAGTGTGGTAGAAGTTGACGAATCCAAGGAAGGACTGAATGTCCTTTACCTTGCAGGGTTCCAGCCAGTTGGAAAGGGCTTTGACCTTGTCAGTGGACATGGAGAGGCCATTGGTGGACAGGTGGAAACCGAGGTATTCAACGGAGTCAGCATAGAACTTGCTGAAGAACACAGATCCTGTCTGTGGGGTGCAGGATGAGTGGTAAGTGGGTCTAGGGGTGCAGTGCGCTCGACCCTAAAGGGACTCGGAGAAGGGGAGGTAAGAGAATGAGGTCTCTGGACTACTTATACCTGTATTCCGATAGTCCAGGCAGACTAGTGGAGCGATGAGTGATAGAACGGTGCGGTGGACGATAGAAAATGGTGACAGTGATGGTAAACGGTGGGCAGTGAGTGGTCAGTCAAATGGTAGACGGTAGTTGTGAGCCAAACGGGACCTCCCCTATTCAGGACTAGGTACAATCCTTATAGTCTGGGCATTCCTGGGACTCTGTAAGATATAACTGAATGACTAAATAGTCTGGGATGTCGGTGGTAGTAATAGACATATAGTCTGAGTCATCAAGGAACAAAGGGAATGGTGGAAATAAAGGGTGAATGGTCAGAATGGAAACATAAATGGTACCTGGAAGTAACAAAATGAAGCTGCTGACACAGCACAAGGTACTGCCCGGGGTTCAGTAGTAGTCCGGTAGTCCGGTCATTTGTATGCAAGGAAAAGGTAAGTAAATGTAAACAGATATCCAACGGAATAGAAGGGTGAACATGTGGAGGCACTGTACCAGTCAAACTATATGAGGTATAAACATAGAGACATGCTGCGCTCTACATTGCACTTCTCAGGCTTGGCATACAAGCCATGTTTGTGAAGGCATTGGAAAACTTCACAGACATGCTTCTTATAAGACTCGGCATCAGAGGAGTAGATGAGGATGTTGTCAAGATAGACAATGATGCAGACATCAAGGAGATCGCTGAAGATACTATTGACAAACCTCTGGAATACTGCAGGGGCATTGGTGAGCCCAAAGGGCATGATGCACCACTCAAAGGAACTGTAGCAAGTGTGAAAGGTAGTCTTCCACTCATCACCTTTGGTAATGTGGACCAGATGGTACACATGACAGAGGTCGAGTTTGGTGTAGATGTATGCCTTGGATAGAGTGTCTAGGAGATTGGAAATGAGTGGGAGAGGGTGTCACGACCGTGACAACTCCGCACATATTTCGTCTACTCCGCTCTGCACTTAGATACTCTTTCCTTTCATTCTGACTCTCTTGTATTATAGCTCCGACTCCACTCCGACTGCGGTGCTGGTTGTTTCTAGACCGGTACCCGATTCCATTCTCCGTCTCTCCATTCTCCGTGTATGCCACATTCTCGCTTAGCCCTCCATACTTTGCTTAGTTACTCCTCCACATGGTACTGTTCCTGTACCATGCGCTCATACATACTGTACCACCTCCGATCTCCTGTATATAAGTCTGATCCGCTGAGGACTTACTCCTCAGTTCGAATATTAAGTCATTCAGTCTTTTTCTCTTCTCTGTTATCTCCTCTTCTCTGTCCTCCCTCCCATCTGACGGATTCTGTCTCCGTCCCTTTGACCCTCCTCTGCCCGACCTCTGAAATACGAGGCCCCAGGATCGCCAGGGTGCAGCGCTCCACCTGAGTCGCTGAAGCCGAAGGCCTCACAACTCCGACCTCCGCCAAGTACCCCCTTCGCACTCTCCTGTCGGAGTTAGCAGCGGAGCGGAGCAGACCCTGACAGAGGGTAGTGATCCTTCTTGGTGAGTTTGTTGAGGCTGTGGAAGTCAACACAGAGACAGAACGAGCCGTCCTTCCTGTGGACAAAAAGAACTGGAGCTCCATGGGCAGAGCTAGACTGTTGGATGAAACCATAGCTGAGGTGCTCATCAAGAAACTAATGGAGCAACTCAAGCTCAGTTGGGGAGAGAAAATAGATGGTACCTAAGAGAGGAGAAGCTTTTTCCTCCATGTTGATCTTGAGAATGAACTCCCGGTATGGAGGGAGTTCAGTCGCCTTGGACTTGCTGAAGATGTCAGCAAAATCATGATAGTCTGAAGGGACACTGGAGAGATCTTGTGGAGGTTGCAGAGATGCAGGGGTAGCTGCATGGAGCTTCACGTGATTCTCAGGGCGAAAATATATCATAAATTGTGAACTGCCTTCAAACTTGCAAGCACAGACATAGGCCACAGCATTGATGAAGGAGATGTGGGGAGCAGGTGTGTCAGAGAAGGATGGAGTTGAGGAGCCAGGCACACTATCAGAGACAGGCAGTAGCGGAATCTTGGAGGGAGGTACCTGGGGTGTCAGCACTCATAGCAGACCCATTCGGAAGCTGATATGGCCCAGTACCCAGTCAATCAATGGATTGTGGTGGGTGAGCCAGATATGTCTGAGGACTAGGGCACAAGAGGAGTCCAACAGAGTGACAAAGAATGTCTTGGAGGTGACGTTGCCAGACAGAAAGTGAAGAGAGAGGTTGACAGCATGGGTGATCATTGCATTGGATGTTCCATCAAGTAGGCAGAGCTGAAGCGAGGGAACAGAGTAGGTTTCAAGGGCATGTTTATTTATGAAGGCAGAGTCTACAAAACAGTGTGTAGATCCAGAGTCCACTAGGGCAGAAATGGAGGAAATGGAAGGAGTTACAATATGTATGTTGGGGGTCAAGGAGTTCAGGTTGGAAAGAGCAGATGCATTAAGATGAACCTCCATAGGGGCATAGCCAGAGTCAACATGGTCTCCAAGTTGTGTGGAGTCTTGGAGACTGCTGACTATTTTTTTGCCTCCTTGGTGGAGGTGGTCATGTCAGCAGACAGAGCAACCATAGTGACCTTAGCCTTTGCCACCTTGGAGGTCAACTTAGGACACTCCTTAGCATTGTGACCAGGCTCGCCACAGAAGAGACAGAGTTTGTTGTCAAAGCACCACTGGCACTCCTTCTTGGTCAGCTTCCTATTCTTGCCAAGGTGGGAAGGGTTAGCAGAGGATGCCTTAGGTGTTGACAAATTGGTGGATTTGGGGGGAGCCGACTGTGGGGTTGACTTGGAGGTGGAGTTGGAGAACAAAGAGTTGCTAGATGGTTTGGAGTCTGGCTTGGACGAGGTGGAGGGAACAGGCTTGGTCTGACAGGTGAGTTCTGACTTGTGCTCCCAATACCTAGTGTTGATGGTTTGGGCTGGGGTACAGAGTTTGGGCAGAGTTGGAGGTTTGCCTACCCAGGAGATCTTGTCCTTGATCCAATCTGGGAGGCCATTGTAGAAAATGTGGTGGAGGGCCCCAGACCCATAGCCATGAACTTGGCTGGCCAATTGGTTGAACTCTATGACATACTTGTTCATCCACTGGGTGTCTTTCATTGCCAAACTGTCTGGTGATGCTCTGCATCACTGGCAGGGTCATGCAGGCCAAATTTTTCATGGAGTTCACAGATGAACTCACAGTAATCATCCATCCAGACAGGGTAGAGGACATTATCGTAGGAATTGAGTATATCAGGCTTGAACCACTTGAGCACCATATCAGTAAGGTATGACTGCCCAAAAGTGACCTTTGCCCAATTGGTCTGGAATGCCTTGGGGCGGTCCTGGAAATTGAGCTCACATTACACCAGGAAGGTGCAGAGCTTTTTCTGGTCTGTGCTGTCAAAGGTGTTGGGCTTGTGGACTTTGGTGCAGGTCAATAATGAAGGTCAATCAGCAGAGTTAGACTTGGCTAGGGCTTTAATGGCCTTCACCAGGGTAACTATCAGAGCGGGGTCAGGATCAGGAGGTGCAAATAGATCCCTGATAGGGATGTCTTTGTCTTCATCATCATTGTTGTCCACATTGTGGTTGTCATTGCCACTATCACCATTGTCAGGGTCAGGATCATTCCCAGGGTCTGACAAAGGTGGATTGGGCAGGGGATGATGAGTGAAAAATTTTGGGGTGTGAGGGTTACCTGCTGGCTTATCAGGAGCAGCATGGTGGGAGAAGGAGAGGAAGTTGTCTGTGCTGGAGTCGATTCAACCTGGCATGTGAGGTTCTTTATTGGGGAGGGTGGTGAGGACAGATGTTGGAACTACTTCCTGTGTGTGAGAGTGTGCACAAGTCTGAATGGTGTGGGATATGATAAGTAAAGTGGGATCGACAGTTTGAGTTCGAATATACTGTCAGGGTCTGCTCCACTGCTAACTTCAACAGGAGAAAGGACTAAAAGACTTCAATATTCAAACTGAGGAGTAAGTCCTCAGCAAGTTGGACTTATATACAGGAGTTTCAGAGGCAGTACAGTATGTATGAGAACATAGCATCAGAGGCAGATCAGAAAGGCAGAGTAAACTAAGTGAGGAATGAAGCTAAGTGAGAATGTAATATTAGATGGAGAATGGAGAGACGGGAAATGGAACCAGCTACCAATCTAGGAACAACTGGCACTGCAGTTGGAGCAGAGTTGGAGCTCTAGTACAGAGTGTCAGAATGACGAGAGGAAAGTATCTAAGTATGAAGTGGAACAAGCAGAATGGCCTGCAAAGCAAGTAGAGTTATCATGGTCATGACAACAGGACAGGATGATGTTGTTGGAGGTGGCAGCAAGAATGGCTGGAATTGGTAAATGTGGAAGATTCTGACTGGCCCAAATGAGGAGACCTGGAAGAAGAAAAAGAAGTGGATAGAGAAGGAGATCTCCAAGCTGAGGGGGCAGGTTGGACTGGACAGGGAATATTGTTATGCTGAGCTGGAGTGCATTGATATTGGGCATGGCCTAGGGCCCACTGGTGACAATGGGGGCAATGATAAGTGGGGTAATTTGGGTGGATATGGCCTAGTCAGTGACAAACATGGCATGTTTCATGATAGCAGAAGTAATTTAGTAGGAGGAGGTATCAGTGTTTGGTCCAGTAGAAAGTCTCTGCTTCTCAAAGAACTCAAAGTTCCTCTTTGTTTATGGGAGAGGAAGAAGCAGATGGGATAGCAGGTGGAGGTTGAAGGTGTTAGGGGGCAGTGTCTTCAGCCATCTTGCAAGAAATCTATCAAGATCTTATAAATAATTTCTGAAGTCTAGCTAATATGTGAGGGTTGCCAGATTGGTGCAGAGCTGGTTTTGAATTGAGACAAGAATGGGAATATACATCCCAAGACCACTGTGAGTGCAGAGTGGTGGGATAACATTACTTATGTGAGCCTCTTCACACTCCCCTCCAATCCTCTGGCTGCCATCCACATGTCCTCAGCAGAACCCAAGCCCTGAGGTTAATCTACTCTGACAGTTTCCTCTATCTGGATGACTGCATCTACATCCATAACTCTGCAGATCTCTGACTCTGTGTCCTCCAATATAAGCATGACCATCTACTCTGTGAACACTTCAGCCAAAACCAGACCCTGGAACTGATCTGCCATGAATACACTTGGCCAGGTATCAGGACATTTGTCAAGGAGTATGTCTCCTCCTGTACTGCCTGTGCATGCATGAAGGTTTCTTGGCACCATCCCTATGGGCTGCTCAAGCAGCTCCCAATCCCCAAGAAGCCATGAAACTCCATCTCCATGGACTTCATCAAACAGCTCCCATCCTCCTCCAGATTCACAGCCATTCTCATCATAGTGGATCACCTATTGAAGCAGTGCATCTTCATCTCTATGCATGACATAATCACATCTCTGGAGCTGGCTAAACTCTTCCTCCTCCATATCTTCTCCAAGTATGGAGTTCCCTCCTATGTTACCTCCTATCGAGGTATGGAGTTCATTTCATACTGCTTTCACTCTCTAGGTAAAGCCCTTGACATCTGCCTCCATTTCATCTCTGGCTACCACCCTGAAGGAGACAGTCAGACAGAGCAAATGAATCAAACCTTGGAACAGTACCTCTGGATTTATTATAGCTACCAGCAAGACAACTGGTCCAAACTCCTGTCTCTCACAGAGTTCACATACAATAACTCTCCAAGTGCTACTACAGATGTTTCCCTGTTCTTTGCTAATAAGGGCTACCACCTGAACATCACAGTGCACCCTGAGCATGATCTCACCTCCACTTGGGCCCATGAGTACTCCATTGACCTCAACTCCCTCCATACTTTCCTCTGTGAGGAGATGGCTCATGCCCAAGAGTGATACCAAGGCCCTGTGGATGCCAAGTGAATTCTGGCACCAGACTTCAAGGTTGGTGACCAGGTCTTCATCAAGGCCAAGTACTTCTGCTCCATGCAGCCCTCCAAGAAACTCTCTGAAAAGACCTTGGAGCCATATGATATCATCACTAAGGCAGGTAGTCATTCCTTTACCCTTCATCTCCCAGAGTCCATAAAGTCCATACATCCAGTCTTCCATGTCTCTTAATTAGAACTCTCCATCCTGAACACCATTCTGAATCGGATTCAGCCTCTGCCACCCCCAGTTGAAGTAGATGATGAACTGAAGTATTGTTAGGGAACAATCTTAACAAGGGAGAAAGCCTGTAACAACCTAAAGGGTTGCAACAAGAATACCAAGCATGAGTCTACAGGGGATGAATGCTATCTAATATATACTAACTACTATACCCTTGGCCCTAACAATACCCTAGACCCTAGATAACTTATCTATGATGTCATACTCTAAGCAACACCCTAAGCCCTGGAATGGAATGATGTATGTATGATGTAGTGATGACACATGCTAATGATGTCATACAGAATGGCCTAGACTTGGGATGAAGTAAGGATGTTAAATAATAAACAGGAAACCCAGAAAGGAAAGGCATAAAGGGGAAGACAAAGGCATAATGCCTAAGGTATAAACAAGGAGAGGGAAAGCATAGGATGATAAATATGTGATTCTGACAAGTATGAGATCTCGGAGATCCTCAACTCCAAGGTGGATAGATAAAGAATGAATTACAAGTTGTTGTACTTGGTGCATTGGTCCAGTTACAAGGGTACTGATGAAGAGACGTCTTGGTTGCTTTCCACCAAGCTTGATCATGTGTCCGAACTCATCTTGGAGTTTCATTTCTGGTCTCCAGACAAATCCAGACCTCATTTCACATGATTGCACACAGATCCATTGCAAAAGTTCTATCTACACTTCACTATCACTGCTCAGCCTTTCCCCATTCCCATTCTCCACTTCCTCTGCTGCCAAATCTGCTAACTCCTTCCAACCTCCAACTTCTTCCACATGACCTCTGTGCCTGTGCTCCTCTCTGGCTCTTTCAAATCTGCAACCTCCATTCATGCCTTTTTTTTCTGCAGCACCTTTACCTCACTGTTCTGCCTCTTTCACCACCTCTCTGTCTTCTTCTCTCCAGCCTGTTCACACCAGACCCAAGTCACCTGACACTCCACACAGGAGGTCGATTTGCCCAGTCTAGGCACACACTCCAGACCATGTCCTGTGCACTATGAGCACACATGCTCCTTGCCTTTTCTGGAGCCCTGCATGCTCTGGACTTCCTGGGCCTGCCAGAGGTTAGTCATATTGCCACTAGGCAACAACTACTTATCTGGTTGTGTGCCTCCTCCTCCTCTCAGTGTTTTACCTCCTCCACCCTATGCTTCACTGCCTCCTCCATGACTTGGTACCATTCCTCCACTTCTACCTCCTTCCTTTTATGTTCCTCCTCTGCCTTCTTTTCCTAGACTCTCCAGCACCACTCTGAGAACTTCATCACGAGCATTATGTCATCATTGTCCTCATATTTGGCCAGGCACTCATCAGGCCAGCTATGGACTTGGAGATGAATGTCAGACATGATGGTGGTTTGGTGAGAAGAAGGGACAAACAACTACACCAAAAACTTATATGGACATTTCGAACTCTGTCTGAACTCTGCATTATGTTATCTGGTTTCCACACCACACTCCACTCCACATTGTCCTTGCTAACAGCCTTCAGGGGTTCAGGCCTAGAGGGGGGATACTGTCATATCCCATACAATTCCATTCTCCAGATCCAACTCTGGACCTGTTTCTCTCAAACTCCAGTGCATTCTCAACAAGCACACACTATTCATCCTCTGGACTTGTACTTAGATCATTCTGTCATACTGTACTTACATTTCCATTCCTTGCTTATCCTGTACACTGCCCATCTCCCTCACAGCCCCCTCCAATTCTGTGCTCCACTTAGGAGCACAGCTCTAGTCCCATCAGTTACTGCAACACTGCTAGAGTAACTGGTATTTCATCCTCCATATATAAGACTCTGTATTCTGTCATAGATCCTTCAGTTTGAAACTCAACTAAGATTCACCAGTCTCCTCTGACCCTCTGCTTGAGCCTTGACAGCTCTCCTCTGATCCTTCCTCAACCTTTGTTGCTTGCAACAAGGTCACTTTGACCCTCACCTGACCCCCTTGTAAATTCAGGGCACTGGCCTTGTGACAAGGCACACTACATATAGTGAAGCCAAAGCCCTGTCTGAACTCCAGAGTTCTGGAGTTACCCTTGGAGTTACCATCTTGACAGAGTGTTATGTTTTACTTAGTCTCTTTGTTCATTTCCACTTTGCTCCCACCATTAGTCATTGAACATTAGCCTCCTCGTCCGATTCTCTCGTATCGGGCTCATAGTTCCATCATTAGTCACTAAGTCCCTTTTGCTATTCGCTAGTTTACTCATGCGATTACCAATCCTTGTTGTTTCCTCGTTGCTCCTGTCTTACTTTGTTGTTTACCAAGTACTATAAAAACCCTCGTAGGTCTACTTGTCAACTTAACTTAGACCTACTCGGCAATCTACATTGTTCTCCCCTCTATGTGTCTTCGCTCAACACTTGACCAAGCGCTCTGCTCTTACCCTTGCTTCCTTGCTAGTTAGTCGCTAGGCAAGATCCTCAACCTTGAACCTTCGTCGGCAAGTTGCCGGACAAACTCTTGACCCTGCCAAGTCACAGGCATCGTCCCTCGTCCTCGTCTCACCATAGCTGCTTGCTAATGGTTCTCCCTGTCCTCGCTCCTCAAGCTGAGTTCACGCTTGACCTTTTGAGATCAAGTGTAACACAGAGCTCCTCTTCTTTGTCCTCCCTCCTGTCTGACAGATTCCATCTCCATCCCTTTGACCCCCTCCTGCCCAATCTCTGAAATATGAGGACCCAGGATCACCAGGGTGCAGTGCTTCACCTGAGTCACTAAAGCCAAAGTCCTCACCCCTCTGAACTCTGCCCAGTCCCCTCTTCATGCACTCTCTGGTCAGAGTTAGCAGCAGAGCAGACCTTGACATGTACTCATGACTAAGTACAACCTTTATAGTCTGGGCACACTCAGGACTCAGTAAGATATGGAAGAGCTAAATATAGTCTGGGATGTTAGTGGGTATAGTCCGTTGTAAAGCACCAAGTGTCTCTATGTTGATATCTGGTGTTTTTCCCATGCCCTAGCTGATCTATCTGTTATCTGTCCATCTGTTCCTACCAGTTTGGGGCTACTCTTAGCTTAGTCTGCTTCTATTTTAATTCAGATCTTAGTCTGGATTGACAATCCAGTCTGGACCATAGTCCAGATTGACAGTCCAGTCTGGTTTTAGTCTGGATCATCAGCCCCCAACAAGCCTGGTTTCTTTTAGACTTTTGATTCTTCATTTAGAACATATCTCCCCTATTATTAGTAAGTCCAGGAACATATTTCAGACTATAAAAGCCTTGTATTAGGTTTTGAAATACATCTTTGGGTCTTCCCATCTTTCCCATCTTTCCACCTTTCATTGCCCATTATCATTCCAGAAAGTGACCCAGTCATTTCCCAGGTCAACCTAGCCATTGGGAACACCACCATCACAGTCCCAGAACCTCCCTTGGGTTGAGTCTACACTCACCCCCTACTAGCTTTCCTGACCTCCCAGTCAGGATTGCTGTTCTTCACTGTGCAACCTAGATATGAAGAGAACTCAATGAAACAGTGGAAATAAAAGACAAATGGTTAAGGGGAAAGAGTAGAAGGCATCCATTAGTAATATAATAACACCACTGACACAGCATGAAGTGTACTGCTCAGGGTCTGGCAGTAGTCCAGTAGTCCAGTCAGTTATATGCAAGAAAGTGGTGAGATAATATGAACAGATCTCTAACAGAGTAGGAGTTAAAACGTAATGGGGAACTGTACCAGTTAAAATATATAAAGACATGCTGTGCTCTACACTGGTGCACACACACCTGAGAGGTGTGTCTGGGGTCACCTGGTGCTGCATGTGACTAACTTAGAGCACAGCCATCCAGCTTTCCATATAGGATATAAAAATATATGTAGTAGCAATAGCTTACATATGATGATATATCAATGTTGTAAGTGAATAGTGATGAAAGAAGGTCAAGAGACATTTGAACTGAGTTTGAAAAATGGAGGCTTAGACTTTTCCCACACTCACATGACCCATTTACAACAAAATCTCACAAGTCCAGAATTCAAGTTTGTTTGACTACACTTTTGCTACACTTTTGTGCGCTTTTTTTACTACACTTTTTGTACACTTTTGGGTATACTTTGTGGTTCATTTTATGTACACTTTCAGTACACTTTTGGGTATACTTTGTGGTTCATTTTATGTACACTTTCAGTCCACTTTTGGTACACTTTTTGGTACATTTTATATACACCTTGCTATCTCATTGCTATACTATAACCTTAATCATATACATATTCTAATCCTAATCAATCCACCTAATCCTAGTCAATCTTTCTAATCCTAATCAAATCCTTCAAATCTAATCAATCCTTTTAATCCTAATCAAATCTCCTAATTCTAATCAATCCTTTTAATCCTGATTAATTCTTCCAATCAGAATATCTCAATTCTAATCCTAATCAATTTTAATTTTTAACTACAATTAATTGACACTAATTTAATCTTGGTAGAATTAGAATTAGCCTTGATTAGAATACTTTAACTAGGATTAGGATTAGCCTTGGCTAGGATTAGGATTAATTAGAACTAATTGAGATTAACCAGAATTAAGATTACTAGTAGTCTTGATTAGGATTGGAAAACTTTATGATTAAGATTTAGCTTTGACTAGAATTAGGCTTAGCCTTGACTAGGATAGGATTAGTCATAACTAGATTAGATTAGAAAAGCTTTACTAGGATCAGAACTGACAACACACTCCTACTACTCTCCATACTCTTCCAGCATCTTCCAGAGTCTCAGTATTCCCCAGCATCTCACAGCATTTCCCAGAATCTCCTAGTATCCTCCAGCTTATTTCCCATACTCCTCTATATTTCCCCAAAATTCCCCAGCATCCTCCAGTATCCCCTAGCACTGTCCAGTCTATCATAGCCTGGACCATGCTAGAAAGTCTTGAGCCTTAACTATGGAAAAGTGCTGGTTTGCTAATGTACAGTGACTTCCAAAATTAAGTCAATGTTTTGAGAATTTGGAATATTTGTTATATAGCTGAGGAACAAGAACAAATAGAACCAAAGTGTAAGTGAGTGAAAGATAGTATGCACTCTTAGCTATGTGTCAAAAGTAAAATTATGTAATTTAAATAAGTATCCATGGAAATATAGTCAATCCAAATTTACAAGTCATTAACTCAATTTTGTAACTATGTATCAAATCTATAGAATCAGCCAATTCTAGTACTTTGTATGACCTCCTTTTGCCTTGATTACTGCTTGGATCCTTCTAGGCATGCTCTCAATCAAGTTCTGACACACCTCTGAATCTATATTTTTCCACACTTTTTCCACTTTCTCCCAAATCTCTCATACTTTCTTAGCCTGTCTTAGATACTTGGCAAGTTCCTTTTTAATATGATGTCAGAGATGTTCAATGGGATTAAGATCTGGAGATTGTGGAGGCCAATCTAGAATATTGATATCATTGTCTCCCATTCACTTTTTAGCCTTTTTGGAGGTATATTTGGGATCATTATTCTATTGAAAGATAATATCCTCTAGAGAAATTTCAGATTCCTTTAAGCTGGGAAGAAAGCTATCCTTCAAAATGTCCACATATTGGTTGGCATCCATCCTCCCCTCAACCTTTGCAAGGTGCCCAATACCTTTCCAACCCATACACCCCCATACCATAATATTTCCTCCTCCAAATTTCACTGTTCTCTGAATCTCTCTGCTAATAAAGCTCTCACCTGTCTGTTTTCATATCTATTCCCTTCCATCTGATCATATCCTGTTTATTTTGGTCTCATCTGACAAAATAACCCTTTTCCAGTCCTCAACAGTCCATTTCTGGTACTTCAGGGCAAAAGCTAAGTGCTTCTTCCCATTCCTTATAACAAGAAATGGTTTTTTCTTCTTTGTTATAGCCTTAAATGAATGAATTTTGAGAACCCTTCTCACTGTTTGTGAGGATAGTGGATTAGAGATGATAGAATTGATATGGTGGGTAACCTGGACAGCATTGGCAGCTCTGCCTGTAGTAATTTGAGTAATGATAGCATGTTGAAAAGTAGCTAAAAGCTTAGAGGGACAGCCAAAGAGAGGTGTAGGTCTGTTGGGAAGAAGATCCCTGAGTACCCTAGAGACAGTAGACTGACTGACACCTAGTCTGGAAGCAATATTCTGAGTAGAATAACCATTAGAGGCCAGAGAAAGGATGTTTTCTTTTTGAGAAGAGAGAATGAGGTGCATTATGAATTTGAAAGGCATAAGAGATGAAATCAGTGCTTAAATAGCATCAGCTGAAGTGGTTACTAAGATACTGTAACTATGGTAACCATCTGTCATGCTTCCATCAAGGGTTACATATAATTACTATCAAACTTTGACAAATCTGATAGATAGTTACATAATTGAGCTAATGACACACTAAATTGAATTGAACATATCTCCATGGATACTTATTCAAATTACATGATGTTACTCTTGACACATAGCTAAGAGTGCATACTATCTTCCACTCACTTACACTTTGGCTCTATTGGTTCTTGTTCCTGAGCTATATAGCAAATACTCCAAATTCTCAAAGTATTGACTCAATTTTGGAAATCACTGTATAACCTACTAGGTCCTGTTATTCAAGCTCTGTTTTCTCAGCCAGCTACAAAGTTGAACAGGATCACCACAGGATAAACATGGGCACTCTCAGCTACCTTTCAAGTAGTTGATCCTGTTCTGGCTCTTACTTAGGTGACCAGACCCTATCAAAGTCCAAAATTCAAACACTCTGGATGCCACTGCCACTGGACCACCCTCAATACTTGTCAACTACATGAGAAATAACACCTCCTATAACATAACACATACAGTATCTGATGGGAATTTCTTGCAGTCATAACTGATACAACACCCAGGGTAGTACTATATTAGGCAATTAATTTTTTGGAACTTTTTTTTCACCATGCTAATGATACTGGCTTATGAGCCCTTATGACTGCCTTATGATAAGTCATGCTAACCTTGTTGTGGACATCACAAGGCTCATTATAAGTCATTATAAGTGACATTTCAATGCAAAAAATCATACAATTTTGTTAATGGAATGAAATAACTATATACATAACATATATGCCTGATATAGTAGTTTTTCTCGCTAACTAGGAACAAGTACGGGCTTTGGGCGCGAAATCCCTGCAAACCACCTTGGGAAATCCAAAACGGGGTGTAGTTTGTTGCTCGCTTGTAAAGTTTGTAGGTCCGTCCTCCCGAAGGGCTCAACGGCGCTGGTGGCTGACGAACTTACGTATCACAATTACTTACCTTCCCTGCCTCCGGTCCGACTGCAATGGTGCGTTTGTTGGGTGAAGCGGTCCAACTTATCCTCGTATCTAATAAACAATTGACCAGTCCTGACGAGCAACGTTATCGCCTGACTAGCCACAGGGGAGCCGTGATTGGACAAAGGAGGAAAATAAAGGTCTGACCCAAGAAAAGAAACGGTCAAGCGAGGTCAAGCGAGGTTCGGCACCTCGTTTGACCTGGTTCTATGAAAGAAGAGATCTGGGCCCTACTATAAGGGCTTTTCATTGAAGGGCAACCTGCGCAAGATGACCCCTTGCGCCCAAACGGTAGGTTGCCTCTTCGACCCGTTGGTTCAATAATGACTTAGGTGTGTTCTTCATTCGTGGCCGTAATGGTTTTTTGTTGTTCACCTCTTCAGAAGGCTCCCCCTTCGGGATCACTTTTCAAATGTGAGTCTCAGAAATAACGCTTCCACGGCTTGTCCTGCCGAGAGAGTAGGCGAGACGAGCTCATGGACTATGTAAGTTGACGTTGATGCCACATCGAAATCGGACACATGCACATGCGGGTCCATTCATGCGGTGTGCCTTGATATCTGGGATTTTCGGAGATCAGAGTCCTCTCATTTGCCTCAGGCTCCCACCTGGAGCGGTCGGATGGGTTGAGATTCAGTATTGCAATTGGCATCGCTCAGCCCGCTGGCACGTTTACGTTATCGCCTTCATCTTCGTCAGTAGTCCCTTCAAAGGTCGTATCCTGAATTTTACGATTCCGCTTACACTCCACCGTGAGGAAAAGGAACGCGAGTCTGTCTTCTGACAGCGGGCATTAACAAACGACCCGATGAGCGCGGCACTGCCGGTAGTATTGCGCAGTTTACTCCCACCTTAGAGACCATGGAAAAGCCCTGATTTATATTGCATATTCTTTCTCAGAAAGGGTCCTGCCACACAGCACAAGGTGGTTTGGGTGGGCTGTCATAGCCATACCTGGCAGGCCTGTTGGGCCCCATTCGCCCCATTCTTCATCTGCCATGCTGGAGCCCGGTTGTTCCGAAAGGAGGCTAACCCAGATCGAGAGACTTCGGCGTTTCTCGCGCAAAATATTCACCTTTTTATTCTTCACCTTTTTTTCAATGGTCATGTGCACCGGCATGCCAGCTTGGATTGGACTGCACCCCACTGCCTCGCCCACAATGAACCTCGTGTTCGATTGTCTCTCCATGCGTCGGACTTGGACTGTCTATCCATCTATGGGACGAAGACGACGGACGCGAACGAGAAGAACGAAAACAGCAGCCTGCACTTCTCTCTCCCTCTTTTTTTCTTTGCTCCACAACAATCGAGCGAAAAAATAAACCGTCGCCGGGTCGCGTTCTGTGTCTTCTGCTCCATGGTGATCAGGGTTGCCGACCCTTTGCTGACAAAAAAAAGGGCCCCGAATTTCGTTCGACCATCAAACGTCTGCGCACGTACAGACTAAATGACACGATCATTCTCTCACCTCACTGCCTTGTCCACAATCAACCTCGTGTTCGACTGTCTCTCTGATGAACAGGTCGTATCCGCTCGGGAGGGCAGGCGTTGGGCTTGAGATCTATGAGACGAAGACGGGCGCGAACGAGCAGAATGAGACCACCAGCCCGCACTTCTCTCGCACTTTTTCTCTCTCTTTGCTCCACGACAGGCCAAAAAAGAACGGCTTCCGCCGTTGGCTCCGTCCAAACCGTGTATTGTGCTCCACAGCGATCAGGGTTGCTTCTCCTCTCACCCTTCACTGAAAAAGGGGGTCCCCTAATTTTGCTCGACTATCAAACTGTACGTATGGATACGCTGAACGAGTCATCATCTTCACTGATCATATTCCAAGTTGCAGGCTCACTGTATGGAGGCTATACACTGATCGGCAAGGATCGGGGGTCCAGACGTGTATGGGGAAGAAGTCTCTTCCGGTCGACCCTGAACGGGTCCATCTGCATTCGAAATTCGTCTGGGAACAAACCGTTTAGGAGGATCAGCTGTGATTAGGGGTCTACTATGATGGAGGTGCCGATTGTAGATAGTCAGAAATGCTCAAAAACGATATAACTCGTCGATGTGATAGTAGCAACCGCTACACATTCGGGCATCATGGGACTGAGCCCGTGGTACATACATGTTTCGCCGCTCAATTAAGCATAGGCAAACAAGTAGTCGAAAGGCTGGATTGGGAAGCTGACTATCCTGGGATATGGCGTCGTCTTTCTTTTTTTCTCCCAACGAAAACTATCATTCCCTGATTTCAGTACATATCCAAACTATTGTTCCAAGCCCACTACACATTGTCCAACACCGTGTTCATACAGAAAGTCGTTAAATGTACGTGCTCAAGTCAACTATCCAAAATTCAAAAAGGAGAAAGGAAAAGAAAAGAAGAGCCGAGAAGAACACGCAGGCAGTCAAACAAAAGGTGCTAAAGACTATCTTGATCAGAATTGTATGTGTTCGGGTTCGTGTTCCTCGGGTAGGACGACATCGCCCTGGGCGTTGAGCGGCCAGAGCGAATTTTTGAAAATGTTATGTGGATCGTATGTCTGCTTCACTTCACAAAGCCTGCTCCAGTTCTCCCCAAAGCACGCCATAACACGATCGGGCAGTTCGCGCCTCCCTAGGAACTTCTCAGAGAATTGGGAAATCTCGACATCATCGAATACGAAAAGGCTTACGCTGGGGAAAGGTCCACCGATGGAGATAGGGGCGAGTGTCTCTGCGATCCACTAGAATTCATGTACTGAGCATTTCGGGAGAAAAAAAAGGCGTTGGGACAGACTTACCTCCTCGGCAGACTCGACGCATCGTGGATCTTCGAAACCGACATCCCATTGATGAAGGGCAGCTACAGTGAACGCCGCCTGACGCTGGGACTTTGGCAAGCAACTGTTCTCAAAATCTACCAGGGCTCCCCCTGCTAGCTCGAAAAGCCATGCTGTCCATGCATCGTCAGCAAACTCGATTCCGCAACCTGAAACTACGTACTGCAGCCAACGGGTACGTGGGAAAACTGCAGCACCGTCTTGCCGACGATGTCGTCCGGGAGTGAGTTGATCAACGCGGAGCGAATGTACCACTTGTTTCCCGCTGCATCGGCGTTGCGTTAATATCCTTTCCACACAAGAGGTTAATAGTAATGACACACCTTTCCCTCTCAGCACCTGGGCAACACTGTCCTGTTGATGCAAAAAGGATTTCTCCTCCACTTCGTTTAGCAAGCAGCGTTCGCCATCCCAGGACGAAATGCCTTGAAGAAATTCAAGTCCCTTTACTTTGGGCCCAACATAGCACATCTGGATGACGACGAGAGAGTCTTGACCAGCGGGTCCCGCCGTGAGGAGAACATTGGCATAGAGTTCGTGAGGTGCGCCTTTAACACAGTCGCGGAAATGCTTAATGAGTGACGGCGCAGTTGCTCGGTGGAAGCGACTGGAGGTGAAGAGAAAAAAGTGAGCATTTGTGTCAGCGGACGACCGTGGATCTCACTAGATCAGGCTGCCTGCGAATACCACAGGAACCGGGAAGGCCCGAGCTTTATATCGCGTAACAACACCCAAGGCCGGGCCAGCTCCGCGAAGTGCCCACCAAAGATCTGAACCATGATCAAATCGCGTCACGGGACCGGTATATCAGGACCGACCTGGATGTTCCGTCTCGCTAGCGATCACGATGCGTCCGTCTGCGAGCACCACTTCAGCCTCGACCAGATTATCGATGCTCAGACCATGAAGACGGCCAAGAAAGCCGAAACCGCCAAGCAGCATGACAGCAGAACCGGCCGGGTGGGCGGCACTTGAAATCGACCATTCTATCAGACTCTCATTTCGGATGGCGGCGCGTTACTCACAATGGAATGTGGTACGGCACGGTGCTACGTCCGCCTGCCAAGGATCGCGCTTCCAAGGGATTGGCGGCGCAAAATTGGTCAATCTCTTTTTGCCTCATTCCTGCACCAAAGGTTACGTAGGCATGGGAATGAATCGGGGTTGCATAGGTGAGCATGTTCTGCGTAGAAGAAAGGAACGCGAGCGAAGAAAACATTGAGCCAGGTAAGTGGCGCACAAGTCGAGATGTTGAAGGCGCAGGCGGGGGGTTCTGGATCGGATCATTGTCAAGGTATCCAAACGGATCTGCGGCAGCTGGTGGAGATGACACCGCAGGCTGGGGAAGTGGAGTTGGAGGAGATACCGGTGGAGTGGGTGCCGCTGACTGTCCGGAAGTGCTTCTGGCTGATGATACTTGAATGCTTTCGCTAGGTATCATAGTGATAGAACTCTGAGCCAAAGGGTTTTCAGTCTGGAGGTGGCCGTCCAATCTTCGCCGATGGGACGGGCGGGGGGATTCGGACGTAGTTGCGGGATGGAGAAAACTTTCGACAGCGTAGGAAGATGAGAGATACACGCGGAGCTTTGCGTCATCTTCCCTTCTACGTTTGCCACTCGCCGCGGCACCCGAGATATCCGACGCGGCCTTTTCCTTACCCTTGCTTCCGGGTGGTGGCATGTCTCTGATACTCGTAAACGACCCATCGTCCTTGGGAGACTCGATGTCTGCTTGGACTATCCTGCTAAGATCAACGATGATATCGCCACCGACGGCCCAACCAGCTGTCCCATACCCCCCTGCCTTAATGGAAATGGCGAGGGAGTGGTTCCGACAGAAGGCGATGGTTCTGGAAGCGTGCGCGCGCGCAGTATCAGAAGCGGATGCCCGTGTTCACGAAGTGTAGTTGCGACTCACTGGCTGACATCTCGAGCATCCAGGGGACACGCCACGGCCAGGGCCGCGACCTTGACGTCGCCGTTGAACATCTTGGAATAATCTACGAAACTGGAGGAGATGTAGGAGGGAAGACGAAGGACACGATCCGTCACATACTTGGGGTTCGTGGGGAGATAGACATCGCCGCGTATTGCAGCGGTGAGCTCGGTGAAGAGATGAGGGGGGAGGGGAGACGTGTTTTCTTCAGACATGGTGACTGTGAGGACGACAGGGAAGAGGCGATAGAGTGAGCTGAAGAGAGGTAGCAAGCCTTTTAAAGAGCTGGGGGGCTCCCTGATCAATAAGACTGGGTGCTAGAGCAATTAATCTCGATATATAAATGAAAGGCTGTACCTTCCAAGGTATTCACATATCCATCGCTACGGGACGGGAGAGAATTAAGATTATTCTGCTACAGTGCGGACGAGATGAGGACTGGTCCGATTTCCATGTCGTGATGGTGCGCATCTAGCAGATCTGGTAAGTGTCCATGTACATATGTCCATCAGAACATTCCCTAACGGAGAACTCACCCAGATTCCCCATGGTGCTCGACGCGAAGTCCGTTACGCGTCCAGCTCGATCACGCAGTCGAGATCTCGTCAAACCGCAAACCTAACTCGCCACCCGTCGTCCGACCTCTGCGCGGGACTGCACCACCGCATGACGGCGGGTTGGAGTGGCAGCGGGGCCCCTACAATTCTGGGGGTAGCTCCGCTGGTTATGAATGCATGACGCTGCGGTCGCGGAGGTCGTATTTACATTAATCCACCCATCTCCACAGTACTCCACAGATTGGCGCATTGGTTACCCAAATCTGCAGTGGTATCGTGTCATGGCTCGCATTGCCAGGGGCGCGCCATCCTCCCGTTTCTTCTCTACGCGCTCCAGCCTATCCTCAACATACCCACCCGGTGGGGATGGTGAATACCAAGACACCGGCAGGAGAACACCAAAACAAAATTAGGGTGCATTTTTGAGCTCCACTCTACTAGGTGCAGGTGGACGCATGTCTGCAGAATCTCAATACGCCGGACGACACAATCGCATAATGGTAGTCTATACCTTCCCTCAAGCATCATCTTCACGAGCAGCGACAGACACCGCCAATGGAAGTTGAGAACCAAGTTCAACTTCACCATCGATCACTGGGACCATCACGAAGGACGCCCCACGGCGAACCTTTTCAGATCGATCAGTCATCGCAATCTCAAACTTGCCAACGATTTCCACGAGGAATGCTTGCATCTCGATGACACTGTTCGCAGATGGCGTTCCAAATTTGTTCAGTATCTTTCGCTTAAGTAAGATAGGTTGCGTACGCAAAGCGCCACCCCAGACATGCGCGGACACCACCCAAGAATGTCATCCTACCATTTTTTTGAAAAAATGATCCCAAAATAATGTGCAGGGTATCTTACAAGTTTGCATAAACCCCGATGGACACGGATTTCTTCCCGTTTGCCGCACTATCCGACCATCGGTCAGGGTTGAACTCATGTGCGTCATCACCCCATAATTCTGGAATACTGTAGGTTGTCTGATGAGCAATGCGGCCACCTATTGAATGTGTACAGCTGACCGATTATAAGCGGCAATTGATGCCACTATCCGGGTCCCCTTTGGGACGGCTATTTCACTAACCACTTCACCGGATTCTGTGGTAATAGGTCGAGATAGTGGAATAACGTCATCCTTATCAGCAATACGTTGGGCATGAGGCACCACAGGATGGTACCGTAATCCTTCCTAGTCAACGAGGCATACAATGAATCAAACAGTGTAAGGAATGGAAGGGTGCATAACGTACCTTGATTATGGCCGTAGTATAAGGCATCGCATCGAAATCGGACATCGTGAACTGTGTATCACCGCGTGCTCGTATAGCAGCCTCCGTCGCTCGGATCTCTGCGCGGAGTTTGGACTGCATCCTTGGATGTCGCGCAAGCTCCAAGAGAACCCAGCTCAGCGAGTTTGACGTCGTTTCATGCCCCGCGAACAGAATCGTACTGATGACGTCGTCAGGTAGGCGACCGGAGGCCAATGCCCAAACCATGTTGCATACCGCATCTGAGACAACACTTCCTCTTCTGTCATTTTGTTCTTTGCCTCTGTATCCATGTTGGCCTTGACTACGGGCTGCTCAGTAATGTTAATGGGGAATATTTAACACTGCCTACGAAGCAGAGTGAAAACGTCCCGGCCCCCACCCCCTGCTAGGAGGGTCTCGGTCTTCTCGCGCACCATCTCTTCTGCCACTTGTGTGACCACCTTTTTGGCCTCGCGCGCGCGCTTAAGCCGAGGGTTTGATCCGTGATCGGCTAGCCACTCGAGTATCCGTAGCGGAATATACTTGGAAAATGCCTGAGAGAAAACCTGTTGTACAGAGGGGCGCCCGAATACGTCGCTCCTGGGAATAAAAGCAAGTCATGTTGCAGTTGGAAAAGGTCTACGAGAGAACTGACATCAAGTTGTTATACTTGCTGGATAGGGGATGGGCATCACTTTGGATGGTGTTGAATTGGACATCGAATGCAGCTGGCGGGAAATTGAAGAGTTCGTATTTCGTTATGAGGATACAAAGACGTACCTTGGCCAATAGCGTCCAGTGTCCCACGGGAGAGCCAGGTAGGGATATTGAGGACGACTTTCTGGTCACCACTGCTTCCAATGGCTTCCATCCATTTCGCACACATCTAGACCACGAGTAAGATGGGCTCAAGGTAGGGGGGAGTTGATGCATGAATTTACAGCTTCAGCGCATCCCTTGAATATGTTCAAAAAGGCCTTTGATTCTGGCACGCCGAATCCTGGAAGTAGAATCTTCCTCTGTCGCTTGTGATCCTCACCTGTCAAACAGTTATCGGGAATCCAAACAACCGAGCACCTGGAATTACCGTCGGCCCAAATCAATCCCTTTCCATTTATCATTCGGGAAATGACGCGGAGATTGGGTTGTTTCGGATATGAGTAGGCCTCGGTGCTGAATATCCATTGAAATGCTTTCGGATCGGCGAGCAGCAGCTGATCCCCCTAAATTCCAGGAAGACGTTAAGTTGGATGCCAGTACATACTCATTGATTGAACTTGCTCCAAAGATAGTCTTGAAGCGAACGACGTTCCCATAGCGGCTCTGCCATTCAAAGTCGGTTAGACCGACTGGACGTTGGAATAGCTCAAGCAAGTTTCCTGGGGGGCGTCAATGGCATGGGGAAGAACGCAACAGAGTGACCTGCCAAGGAGGAACGAGGATGGATTGGGGCCTCGGATTTTGGGCAGAGATGACCGAGTGTAATGCCTGAACAAGGCATAGGCAAGGGTGAGGACAGTGAAGCACGCTACTATGGAACCAGATATCATGATGAGCGGCAGGGATGATCAAATACAGGGAAGGCTGAGAATTTATACTAGAACGGCACCTTGTTCCAGCGCATGACATCTGTCGTAAAACAAGGCGCCATTCTACTTGCGCGCTGACCCAAGTAAAATTTTGCGGCCGGTGGCATACTTGCGTCATACTTTCTTATTATACATGTTGGTCCCGGGGTGACTCAGCTTCAAATTCTTGGCGTATGGCGTGGGGGGAGTCGTGTACTATGTAATACCATTGATTTTGGGCTGAACTAAGAAACCTACAAAGCCGAAGCCACCCGACTCTTCACGGACCGTTGTCTCAGCTCTTGTCCTGAAATGCAAATGATGTCAGCGCACCGAGACACGGATAGCACTGCCATGAGCGTACAAGCAAAAGGAGGCAGATTTGGCCCTTTGGTCGAGAACGCTCCTGAAAGAAAATCCTTTGACACGGCGTGATCTCCCACGCCGAGAGAGGAGTTACAGAGACCAGGCAGTGTAGCTTAGGCGTGTCACCTTTTCGTACACTCATCATTCTGGACGCTACGCACGACGACGACCATCAACGTGGCTACTGCTAGCGTTCGCATGGACTTTTTCTCCCAAACCTACATTGCCCTTCGGGGGCCGACTGGCGCGCCGCAATTACCAACAGACACGATCGCGAAGCTTAGCGACCGCCTCTCTCCCTCCACACTTCTCACCGACAGACGCGCCGCCGTCCTATCACTCAAAGGCCTCACTCGAGACTGGAAAGCAGAAGTCGGAGAAAGAGCTTTGCCCGGTCTCATACACGTTTTGCAAAACGACGCGGAGATCGATGCAGACCTGGGAAAAGCCGTTCTCGAAACGCTTTGTCATTTGTGCGAGGTGGACGAATCGTCGAAGGAGGTCGGTCTCAAGCATACCGACTACTTTCTCGCCAACGAGCAAGGGACCCATACGCTGTTCACCCTTCTCGGCGATTCTCATTTCTATACCCGCTATGCGACGCTGCAGCTGTTGGCAACCTTGCTTCAGAACCGACGCTCGGTAGTCCAGGGATACTTTCTCAAGGCATCTAATGGCGCACCCAGTATCATATCAGTATTGGCGGATAAGCGTCAGATCATCCGAAATGGTGAGTCAATCGACCTCTGAATAGTGATATCGAACCGGATCGTTTTGCCCATACTGATGAGGATGCCCCTAGAAAGTATCGTCATGATACAACTATTAATCTCACAAAGCCCCGATATTCAGAAAGTTCTCGCGTTCGAGGGGGCCTTCGAGAATTTATTCAACATCGTCACTGAAGAGGGTGGGGTCGAAGGTGGGGTCATCGCTTATGATGCCCTCCGGTGTGCAGATGGCTTGTTGCGTTTCAATACTTCAAATCAGGTATGAATTTCGCACCGTAGTCGCTAGCGATACTAAATTGCGTAGAGTTACTTCCGTGAAACACCTCTACCAGCCCTCCTGTGCTCCCTACTCCTCTTTCCGCCAAATCTCCAACTGCACGATTCTCTTCCACAGGAGTTTGCGTTGCAGTTCTGGGATGAACAAAAGACTGCCAACGTGAATCTCACCATTGGGATCATGGGCATGCTTGTTGGTTCCAAGGGCAGCGGCGTCAGCATTGCCTATATAGTCCTTTTCTCATCTCAACTGATCGTGCTCTAGATTCAAGAGACGGTGTTGTACGTCCGATGTTTTGTGGAGCTCGCACTCGCCTCGAATGCACCTACTCCCTTGAAGACCCAGGTAAGCACCTACTCGATTACATTCCTTGATCTCACGCCCGACAGGCTCTGCGTTTACTTCCCAGCAGTCTTGCATTTCCCTTGTCTGACCTCATTTTGACACCCTATATGCCCGTTCCTGAGACAAATGGCGAAGAGTGGGACAGGTTAGAGCCTGCATCTGCACTCGATGTGCTCGTGGAGCTTGCCTTGCATGGCGAATATAATGGTTTGTACGGTGACAGGCGGCTGAAGGATGCTCTTGAATTGCGTGGCGCCGCTCTCAACGTCTTTGGCGTAAGTCTTCCGTCCTGATCTTCGTCCCTTCGATTCAAATATTCCCAAGAATTTTGTCCGCAAAGAGGAGATTAAACAGGCGATCATACAGGGCATGCTCCCACCAGAAGGTGTGTTTTCTGCCCCCGCAACATGTTTTGCAGGCTCTTCGAATCAACCCTCGTTGTAGTCCCATCACCCACTCCGATGATCTCCCCGCTCCTCCATGCTTTGTGTATCCCACCCACATCTCCGATCAACATCATGAACGTAACAGCGACCCACTTTGCCACTCTTCTCTTCGCGCATTTACTCGCATCCTCGCCGCGTTGTAAGACGCTCGCGCGATCTATCAAACCTCCAGCGATTTCGCCATCCACTCCCGGTCAGGGCCAATTTTTCGTCCCGGCCGATGGCACACCGACGCCATCCAATGTTCCGGAACCAGACGACGACGACGCACCGCAAAGCCTCATTCCACTCTTCAGTGAAAATCTCTCTCTCTCTTTTTTATCGAAATCGCGGGTGGACATCGCAGACGAGAAGGAAGTGAGAGAATGGGAACGGTCGATTGTAGGATATCTCTGTTTGCTGGCACAGTGGCTCTGGGAGGATCCCAAGGCCGTCAGGGAGTTTCTCGAAGCTGGCGGATTGGGGGTGGTGAGTTTCTGTATACATATTCGCTTGCGCTCGTTTCAAACTGTTTTCAATTGTCTGTGCACAGCTTGTGGAGCCCATCAATCAAACCACAGAAACCGACAGCCTCGTCCCTGGTCTCTGTACGTTCCTTTTGGGTTTATGCTATGAATTCAATCGCGAAGCCGGAGAAGTAACACGGTTGGTGATCATCCCATGCTATCCCCCCCTTTTCTCCCACAATCCTCACACTTACCGCGCCCCTTTTTTCTTTCTTGCACCCAGATCGACAATTCACCCGGTCATCTCTCGACTCGGTGTTGATGCGCTGATCGGTCAAATGACACGTTTCCGTGAAGACGACCGATTCAAATCGGTCACTCCCGAGTCGATGGTTGTGCCCTCGCGGACGTTATCTGGCGTCGGAGTAGGCCCCAACCAAAATTTAGCCGAGCAAGAAGGCGAGATCTGGTTTGATTGGGGTTTTGTTGATTTCTGGAAATCGAACCATCGTGAGTCTACGTCGGGTTCTGTGAGAGATGTACTGACGACGACTGACTGCTTCTCCTCGACTGATTGGTGGACTGGGTTGGCGGGGCGCGCGGGGACTAGACACAATACAACGTGGGTTGAGCGCAGACCCTAACTCACAGTCTTCTTCAGCCTCCTCAGGTATGTTTCTTTTTCTTTCTTGGTGTTCTATCTCACTGATATTGCAAAATTTCTCTCTCTCTCTTTTTTTGGAATTGTAGGCCCCAGCGCAGAGTCTGCCATGCTGATCAGTTCGCTGCGCGAAGTGATCCATGCACAAGCGACCGAGATGGACACTCTCCAAGCCCAGCTCAAAGACCTCACCTTGAGCTCTTCTACACAGGTACGTCTCGTTCTCCCTCTCCCTCGCCCACCTCCATGCTCGCCTCCATCGACGCGTTTATCCCATTTGGCTGACGCATCCCCCCCCGACAGATCAAGGACCTCCACACGCGGATCGCTGACCTTGAGGCTACGTTGAGAGAAACGGAGGCGAAGAACAAGGACGTGGAGAAGGAGCAGGAGGATCTGCTCGTGTTGCTTGACGAGATGAGTACGAAGCGGAGGCGGGACAAGGCGCGGATGAGGGAGGCGGGGTTGGAGGTGTCCGAGGATGAGGGGGAGGACGATGGGGACGATGGGGAGGGCGAGGAGGGCGAGTGAGGCCTCACCTTATACCGAGTCGATAGCCCGGAGGAGAGCGGTGAGCACGATGGCAAGGATGTAAAGTGGTGTCCGAATAAGGAACTATCATAAGCGCAACATCGGTACTATAATATCAATCACATGACCCATGCGACGACAACCACTTTGTAGCAGATCTATGTAGACCATTCCGTCAGTCTTCATGTACCGGACATGCTGCGTGAATGCAAAAAACTCAGCAATATCGTTATCAGGCTCAGCAAGATCAAGGATGGGCCGACATGTGCCATTTTGGATACAATAAATTTGACAAAGGAATCGACGTGTGAGATGAGTTCCTCCACAAGATATGCGGTGGACGCTGAGCCTGCCTTGCGGTCTACTGACCTGAGCCTCCCACCAGCTGTAGTTATGTACTCGAGAGGTAAGCCGGCCTCCACAAACCGCGAACACGGAATACTGAAATCAGACCATTCGATATGATTAAGAGGTCACTTTTCCGCTACGGTTTTGCACGTGACAGCTGGAGCAATCTGATCTTGGCCACGCACAGCTAGTTGCACCCAACTGCGATAGCATCATGTCAAGCGTCCCCACACAACACTCTGACGACGATGGTCCTCAGCCACATCTAGTGTTCTCAGCAAGTAGTGGCAATCTCTGCTTGCTCGCGTATTTCCCCGACGGACGACGACTTGTCACTGGCTCTGATGACGGGATTGTCAGAGTTTGGAATTTGGCGGAAATGGGGGAACAAGAAGGCCCATCGATGCCACACAAGACTGAGATATGCAGTCTGGCCATAACTCGGGATGGGACAAAGATTATCAGCAGTGATGAGGACGGAGGGATTAGAGTCTGGGACGCCGAATCGCACAGCCTTGTCAGAGAATGGACTCACCCGGCGGAAGTACCCAAGCTTTCCATCTCACCGGACGACCGACTCATTGCAGTTGCTGACGGGACCGCGACAATTTACACCATGGAGGGCTTGGAGATTTGTGATGCCATCGGGACCAACAACCATGTTGTTTGGTCCCTCTGTTTCTCTCCGGATGGGCACAAACTTGCATGTGGCTCTGATAACGGCAAAATCCTCGTATATGACATCCACCAGGGTGGCACGCTTCTCTTCGGTCCATTAGACGGTCACAAAAATTGGGTCAATTGCGTGCTATGGTCACGCGACAGCAATAGGCTCTTCACTGCGTCGGGCGATAAAACAATTCGGTGTTGGAATTCCGATACAGGGGAACCAATCGGACAACCGTGGACAGCTCACACCGACGTCGTAGAGAGTCTCTCCCTCTCTCCAGATGAATCGATCCTTGCAAGTGCATCCTGGGATGGAACTGTGCGTTTCTGGGATGGAACTTCTGGCATTCATGTTGGGAGACACCTACAACATGCTGAAGGTGTAGCTGTAGCTCATTTCGCTCCTTCTGGTGAATTCGTCGCGTCAGCAGGATGGGATGGAAAAATATATTTGTGGCGGGTGCCTTGGTTTGGTTTCATCAGGAACCAGGTGAAGTTACTCACTTTAGGTGTTCTAGCACCCCGCTCACTTTGCGCTGTTTTAATCACTTCGAATTTTCTTCGACGTGGGTTTCCATGAATTTTGTGGCAATTTCCCTAACCTTTCCTAGCAACCTTCCGTGCTCGTTTATGCCAGGGAACAAGTGTGTCATCCTGACCCTCACGTGGATGTAAACAACATCCGCAGGGGAGTTTTTTGTTTGCTCATGCCCTCAAATAGCTATCTGCAACGGCTCATCCCGTGACACCCTCTACGTTGCACAATACACCTGTGTTCTCACCGACAGTGGACAGGCTTGGGCAGTATCGAACGCCTAACTTCAAGTACGTCTGTTTGGTTGTATGGTGTTGTAGTCTAATGTAGCTTTTTGTATTCGTCGAATCTTTCAGTCTCAGTTTTCCTCCTCCACCAGATCTCACACCCTACATTTTCAAAGCCAATAACCAGTATGTCGCCGGAGGAGCTTTCGGAGATGTCTATAAATGTCATTACACTCGTGGTTCGACATCAAAAGAGGTTTTTTTTTGGCATGGCATTTGGCTCGCTGGGTTCGGTGCTAACTGCTATTCACTTTCCTTCTAGGTCGCTGTCAAAGCTTTCCGATTTAGGACTACAGCAAATGGAGATACACTTCATGGGTGTCACAAGGTAATTATTCCTGTCTACGACTATCAAATATAGGTTAAAGAGTTGGTAGATGCTTCATCGAGAGCTTGGGATTTGGCAAAGACTGAACCATGCCAACGTTGTTCCATTCCTGGGTATTGCATATGGTTTCGGAATGCAGGGTGCAATGTCATTGGTATCGTTGTGGATGCCAAATGAATCCCTGCACAATTTTTTAGCAAAGCATGGTGATAATCTAGGCGTGGCACACCAACTCCAGTTTGTGCGTCCACACAACGTTGCCTGCTTCTGCCTAACACTGTGCCATAGTTGCTGGACATTGCCAATGGGCTGCACTACTGTGGGTCGCTGTTATCATCATACAGACTCGGTAGGATAACACTTTGTAGTGCATTCTTCTTTAATTGTCCATGGTGATCTAAACTGTGTGCGTGGAAGTAGCATCAGCAAGATTATCTTTGCCTAACCATAAAACAGAACAACGTGCTTCTAGATGCAGGTCACACTGTGCGATTAGCCGATTTCGGTTATGCTTCCTTGGTGGGGAATATTCCCGAAGCATTTTCCTATCTCCAAAGATCCACCCGACGACCGGGAGCCCTGCGCTGGACTGCGTCTGAGCAACTCGAAGAAGACGGGGTGCTTCATAGGACATCCAAGAGCGATATATACTCCTTTGGATGTATATGTCTCCAGGGAGGCTTGTTAGCTATGAAATGCAGATCCATTCTGATTGTCCTACAGGTCCTGTCTGGGAAACAACCATGGTCGGAATTCCGGGAAGAAGCTACCATCATTTTATGCTTGGTGAAGGGCAAGACGCCAGGTCGGCCAACATGTCGAACGATGGATGATTCACACTGGAATTTTATTCAATGTTGCTGGTCACGAGCAGAGGAGCGGCCTGCTGCTGACATGATAATCCTTGCAATCCAACGCTTCTTGAGCTGCTATCCACCATTGCAGCCTCTTTGTGATTTGCTGATGTCAAAATCCAGTCGCACTGATTCCCTTATCGCCCAAGCTATCATAGAGGACTTGAAGTTGGCTGTCAATGTCATTGATCAGGATAATCAGAACAGGTACGTAGCTAATCGCGATTCGATCTGTTCCCCTCGGCATTTTGACTCATATCATGGAAAACATACACTATACCTTGTTGCTGGCGATGGTTACCTGTACGTTCCTCTTTTCCGTCGCCAATCCCTTTTTGTCGGGGTGAGATCTCATATGTCATACAGGATTCTGATCGCACAGCGAACGATTGGATGTCTCGAACGAGACCATGTTCCAGTGCCTGTGGACAAGCCAGTGCGGGGAACTTGTGGCTGGAAACAGAAAAAGCGTCACGAATCACCTCCGGGACAATCACAATTTCACATGCGATGGTCAGATGATCGCATGTACATGGGATGGGTGTTCAACGTACATGCAACGAAGGAATATCCCGCGGCATATCGTTGCACGTCATTTTGCTATCAAGGTGGCATGCCCTCAATGTGGCTTGACTCTAAGTAGGGAGGACGCGAGGAAGAAACATGGACAGGCATGTGCGGGTTCCAGCAGAGTGCCAGCAGCGTTGGAAGTGACGGAGGAAGGCGAGGGTATCTATTTTTAATGGAATCGGTGTGTCTTGCTTGATCTATCCAGATGCCTGCTGACCCGCTGACCTTGCCATCAATTATTATCGCATCCTTTGTTTTTGGTCCTTGGTGAAAAATAAGGTGGACTTTATTGCTCTCGCTGGTTTCACTTGGATAGAGTTCATGCCCTAGTTTCTTTTCTTTTACCACTCGTTTGGATGTCTTCACTCTTGTATCACCTACGTGAACTACTCGCGTACACCGAGCATTGGGTATGACACTCGTCAGCTACCCCTTCTCACCCACACTTACCATTCTTTCTACTCTCGTAGACACGCTATTGGGGCATCATCTCAGAAATGGATGATGGACAAGGTGGTTGCACTAGGCAAGAAACGTAATCACTACTAGGCCGAGTCCGCAAGATCTGGTGCTAATAGGAAGATCATCGCATCGCCATTGAAGTACTACCCCACCTTTACTTCATGGAACACAAGTTGCAATGGCTGCTGATACATTGAGTATATCAATCTCTCCTCCATACCACAAAACCATCATGTAAAGTATCACGTCCCAACTGGCTCCGTCAAGTGATCTTGGCGGGCGATGGCATTATCAAGACGCTCGCGCGTCTCCCCACCGCAAAGATGGACTTGGGTGCCAATAAGTTGGTGCCTGTGTTGGCCCTTCTGTTGCCTGCCCGAACATGACAAGCACTTCGTTTTGGGGGCCTAACATGCGTCCGCACGGCGGGAAAAGGCATCATACGCATGACTGCGGCGCTGTATGTAAGGGGTAAAAGTTGGAGCGGTCATTGAGGTTAGAAGGGCCCGGACACGAGTACAGCTGTGTACAGGGATTGAGCGTTCCATACAAGCTGGCAATAGATCTGCAGGCGGGCGATGATGCATGTCTAGAAAATGTCGCAACTAAAGCTGGAATCTGTGTTGCTATGCAGACCTACCCAGGCGCCAACTGCCCGGGGATTTGGAATGACTCACGCGGGTGCACCCGAGTTGGAGTTGAATTTCATCTCGGTAATGGATAGACAAAGTGGTTGCGCCAGCCAAGAAACGCGACCGCAATTGAGCAGTGTCCTCGCGACTGGGTGCCGCCGCAGCATCGCCATGAGGCTACACCTCATACCTTAGTCCATAGTATATAAGTTGCAGCGGTTCCTGATACGCCGAGCATTTTCCCTCCTCATTTTCTTCACGCCGTACTAGCATCATTTCAGGCGCCACACCACAACAGCCCGATAATGATGGTAATATCAAGGCGCTCGCGTATCTCCCTGACGGACGAGCGGTCCTCGGCATCGAGCGGGGAATTATCTCGGTCTGGAGCTCGCATGACAGGGAGGAGGGGGAGACATCCGTAGAAAACGACAGTGGAATAACCAGTCCTGCTATGACCGAGGATGGCACAAAGGTCATCAGCAAGGAAGGGTTAATGTGTGGAACGTTGAATCGGGCGGTCTCGTCCAGGAGTGACACAAGTCGGGGAGCTAGTCCCAAGCTGCCGTCTCGCCAGACGGCTGACTTGTCGTGGTTGGCTCCGAGAAAACTGTTGACACAATTTCGCTCCTGATGGGCACAAACTTGCATGCAGAAGCTATAACGACATCCGGGTGCATGATGTCCAGAGTGACAAGCTTGTTCCCGGGGTTCGATCTTGCTGTGGTCACAGGATGACAGTAGGCTCCGCTCTTCATCCAATAGTGATATAACGTCACATCTGAAGCTTGAATGCGAACATTTGCCCTTGATTACAAGCGCAGACAAACTTGCGATCGACGAGAACTTGGGAAAAACTCATACAAGCGCACCAGAGCTGGACTCGAAAAGAGACAGACAATGTGACCGCACCAGGTGAGAAACACGGTTGTAATGAAACGGTGCCTTTGGGACTAGGCGTTAAAAGGAAGATAACTGCATCGCCATGAGACCACTGCCTCACCTTTACTTCACGGCATATAAGCTGTGGTAGATTCTAATATGTTGCGTGTTTCCCCTCAGTCTCATCTTCACACCATAACGCCACCATGTCGAGCACCGCACCACAGCAGCCTGACGACGATGGTCCCCAGCTACATCGAGTAATCTCGGTGCATGATGGCATTATCAGGACGCTCACATACCTGTGCGATGGACGGGTGGTCACTGGCTCGGAGTGGGGAGCAGTCACAGTGTGGAGTTTGAATAGTGAGGAGCAAGAAGGGATATTGATGAAGCATGCAAGCGGAATAACCAGTCTTGCTGTGACCAGGGATGGCACGAAGATCATCAGCAGCGACGAGGAGGGGAGGGTCAAGGTGTGGGACGTCAAATCTGGTAATCTCGTCCACGAGTGGCGCAACTCGGGGGGCTGGCCCCAGGTCACCGTCTCGCGGGATGGCCAACTCGTCGCGGTTGGCACTGAGAAAAACGTGGTTATTTACAGCATGGAAGGGAGACAGGTCCACCGCTCCGTGGAGGTCAGCAAGAAGGTCCAGACCATCTCATTCTCTCCCTACGGACACAAAATTGCGTGTGGCACTTGTGGCGACCTCCGTGTGTACGACGTCGAAAGTGGGAGGGCTATCACACTAGAGGGCGACCAACGGTCCGGAGTGTGTTATGGTCACATGGTGGGGAGTGGGGACAGGCTTTTTTTTGCGCCAGGCGGCAACACGATTTGGTGCTGGAATGCCGACACAGGGTCAGCGAAATCATTCGGACGATCTTGTACAGGCCACACCGGGACTGTCAGTTTCCTCTCCCTATCTCCGGATGGATCAATCCTGGGGAGTGCGTCTGCCATGGATCGATCTGTGTGTTTCTGGAATGCCATTTCCGGTGATCGTATCGGACGCCTTCGTGATCCTGTTTATATGCTGGCCGTTTGCTTCTCTCCCTGCGGCGGGCTCGTAGCATCGGCCGGGTCGGATGAAGAAGTATATATATGGAGGAACCCCTGGTTGAATTCCATCAAGGACTGGGTCATTGCACCCTTCACTGGAGCGTCTGGGAGTTCCGGGTGCGGTCTTTATACTTCTCACTTCCACTGGACTGCTGATGGAGTTGTAGAATGGCGGCGAACACTCCCGGCGATGGTTTTCGATGCAAGTGGCTTACAGCCGCCAGTATTCCCTGCGGCCAAGTCTGCGCTACATTCGACGACTTGATCTTCCACCTGGGCCATGTGCACGATGTGCAGGGAGCCGCGTCACGAAAATCGATTTGCGTGTGGGAATTCTGCGATAGAGAGTACCGCAGAGATGCATTCAGACGTCACATTGGCACCCATGTCGGCCTCACATATCCTTGTCCTGACTGTGGCTGCCACTTCTCTCGCGTTGACGCTATGCGTATGCACTGGAGGAAGAAGCATGCCCAGTGATGACTGAATGCGCTGTCCTCTAAATACCTTGAGATAGGCTGGGCTGGTATGCCCTGCTTACACCTTGGGCATGAATGGATAAGTGTTTTCAACTTAGTCAGCACATATCCATAAACAAATTCCACCTAGGAAATAGGCAAGGTTCACAATAAATATTTTATAACATTTTCTGACAATGTAATCAACTTTGTCAGAGAAAATTATATTTCCTAAAAAGGGGATACAACTTATTCAAAATAACATTTATGGCTTTATCATGCCAACAAATTGAATCACATTTTCTAAATAGGATAATAACTTTGCTGTCATTGCATAGCCTACATAAGTTATTCAGTATGTCTGCTGAACATATCATCCGAAGCGACATCATGCATGCATAACTCGACTTGTTGAGCCATGTAGTGACTATGTCATATTTTAAATATTTTCTCTGCAGTTAGTGTGACACTGTCAAGGTCCGCTCCGCTCTGCTGCTAACTCCGACAGGAGAGCGCGAAGGGGGTACTGGGCGGAGATCGGAGTTGTGAGGCCTTTGGCTTCAGTGACTCAGGTG
>JBBPMH010000247.1:1250-40288 GCA_038090235.1 Pulveroboletus ravenelii | reverse complement strand
CCAATTTCTATGAAAAGTAGCTTGGCATGGTCCTATATATGTCCTCTACCATATCCAATCATCATTTGGGGGATCCTGCTGTTTTAGTTTTGTTACTTATATCCAGGATGACCTATAAGTTTGAGCTGAGTGATGAAGAGTGGAATATTGTCTCACAGTTGCATGACATCCTGAAGGTAAGGGTATGTAAGCAGCAATAAGCAGATAAGTATACCCACCGTGTTTGTTTGGTGTAGATCCTCAAGGATGCCACACTGTTCTTCTCACACTCAACTCCAAACTTGGTGACTATCATCCCAGCCATGGACCATATCGACAAGTGACTGTCAACTTACTCAGTCAACAGGAAATATGCTTGGTGTCAGGGATCAAACCAATTCTGCACTCAGAGTGAGACAGAAAGGAAAGCCACATAGCGACTAGAATATCAAGTATGAAGTACATGGGATGTATGAGTACTCTATATATACTAATGATACAGATCTACAATATATTCTAAGAATACAGAAGAATACAATGGAACGTCTAATGGAAGAGGAAAAAATACATAGGGGCAAAAGTGAGTCATGACACTTGGTCAATTTGTGCAGCCATTGGACTAGCCAAACAAACCCTCAACCACTACTACTCGCTAACAGACCACTCTGAAGTGTACCGAATCACTATAGGTAAGTCTGGCTGTACTACTGGGTTACAGTGTTGCTAATTGTCATTACTATTCCAGTCCTCCATCCATGTCACAAGCTCACATATTTCAATGATGCCCACTGGGAAAATGACTGGATTGAGACGGCTGAGGGACTTGTACAGGACAAATTCAACTGCTTCTGTGTTCCCGCTGAGGAAGACTCAGATGTGGAGAGCTTGGACGAGTTGGCATCTGACAAGATCAAAGTATGTTGCTCACTATGCTATTTCTTGTGCTGTTCAAGCTACTGAGTATGTCAGAGTGATAATATATTTGATGACCTGCCCACTTTCCCTCCACCCAAGGTTGCAGATCTCAGCTCTGAACTTGACCGATACCTCATGGCCGATGTGGAGCATGTCACCGACCCCATTGCATAGTGGCACAAATGCCGCACTGTGTATCTGAGGCTCTCTCAAATAGCCCTTGATTATCTTACCATTTCCAGTAATCTGTTCTATTCTTTAATTTGACATGTCATTTATCTAATGATAAATTGTAGCTACATCTATTGATGTTGAGCGTCTCTTCAGCCAGGGTCAGCTACTACTTTCATATGTACAATCTCGACTCTCAGCACAGTCAACATGCACACTTCTGTGCCTTAGGTGCTGGAGTTTATTGAATCTAGTGAAGACTGATGACATCTCAAGTATTATTTCATTGCCAGATGTTGAAGGTGAAGAGGAGGCACTGGACAATGGATGGGATGTCATTACAAGTATTTAGTACATGTTGTGATATGTTACAGTAGTCTGAATGTGAACAATATCACCCATGGGCATGCAAGTGCATACCCACAGTAACACCTGTACCTGTTTGTGGGGTATTGGTATAGCCCAGGTATGGGTGCAGGGTACATCCAAGTACACCCCAGGGTATACCCTTGATATTCCCTACCTACAATCTGCACTGCCATCATACCTAGCAGTTCAACCAATCCCTTCTTGGACCACCACTGTTCTTGTCCAGTCCAGAGAGCAGCAAAGACAAGATGAGCTTGACACCATAGCCAGACATATTTCCCATGATCACATGCACAGCACCTTGTGCTGCCTTGTGCATGTCTGCAGTACCATCTCCAAATGCCATCAGCAGCATGGGCAAGATGAACATGATATAGGGCTCAAACAGTCATTGAAGCATTGATGACAGCATCTCAAATGCA
This sequence comes from Pulveroboletus ravenelii, assembly GCA_038090235.1. Lineage (NCBI taxonomy): Eukaryota > Fungi > Basidiomycota > Agaricomycetes > Boletales > Boletaceae > Pulveroboletus > Pulveroboletus ravenelii. Next base: position 38,432 of record JBBPMH010000247.1, on the reverse strand, counting down.
ACAATGCCATCCATCTCAGCTGTCTCTATGGGTAGTGGGACATGTGGTGGCACAATGTAGAGCACCAAGTGTCTCTATGTTGGTATTTGGTGTTTTCCCCATACCTCAGCTGGTCTATCCAAGATCTGTTCATCCATTCTCACCAGTCTGGGACTGGTATTAGCTTAGTCCACTTCCATTTTAGTCCAGATCTTAGTCCAGTTTGACAATCTGGTCCAGACCATAGTCCGGATTGACCCCTAACAAGCCTGGTTTCTTTTGGACTCTTCATTCTTTATTTAGAATATGTCACCCTTACCATTAGTCAGTCCAGGAACATGTTCGGGACTATAAAAGCCTTGTATTAGGTTTTGAAATAGATCTTCTGATTTTCCTATCTTCTAACCTTTTCCACCTTTCATCACCGATTATCATCCTGGAGAGTGACCTAGTCATTCCCCAGGTCCCCCTAGCCATTGGGAACACCACCATCACAGTTCCAGAACCTCCCTTGGGTCAAGTCTACACTCACCCACTACTAGCCCTCCTGACCTCCCAGTCAGGATAGCTGTTCTTCAGCAAGTTGGTCATAGACAGTGAGATCTGTGGGTAGACAGCTATTGTGACTGCCTGCACTCCCAGTCCACATAAGAATTGTCACATCTCCTGATCCACTCAGGACATACTCTAGAAGATGCCCCACAGCTCAATTACCCTCCCCATATATTACTGGGATGGCCACATTGAAGATTCTGAAGAGCGAGTATGCAATATCTTCAATGAGCATCATTTTGCATTTCAAAGCCAAATATAGCTTCTTGTGCACCCTGTGTAGAGATTCCTGTTGCTTGTTGCATCTCTGCAATTATATCAGCTGACCCCTTGTGATTGTGTAAAGTCAAGCCTAGGTAAGGCTTCCAGTCTTCTGTGTAGAAATCACATATTGATAGAACTGTTTGATTATTCCCTGGATATGTGCATAGTCTAGCTGTATTGTCATTGATGATGCAAGCTCATCATAGATTAAGAGTTCCTTGAACACTTTTGCTTGCTGTTTCTTGTCATACAGACAACCAGAGATAGTATTGATAAGTACCTGCGGTATGGAGTGGACAGTCTGCACAACAGTGCACTGAATGGTGGGTCTGGCATCAATGTATTGATGACAGAGTTCTGTCATTTTGATATTTATCAACATGTCATGATCTGAGTTGCACTGAGAAAGTGACTCATGATGAATGTGTGGAGACTCATCCATTTTTCAGAGCATCATGTCAAATGCCTCAACAGCCTTCACATGGAGTCCTGCCTCATACAATACCACATGCCTCTGCTCACAGCCTTGATGAGATGATACATCAAGTTTAATTACCTGTATGCCCTGTTATTGATGCTGTCTGAAACACAAAGACATGAAGTATACCATGACTTCATCAATTCCTGTGCTCTGCTCTGTCTGATGAGGACACCCATGTAGTGTTGTCACAGTTTTGGCTTGCAGCCAGCTTGGAGCCATTAGCCGATACAGGTCAACTGGGCCACTAAGGGGCCAAACCGTTTTTTCCTACTGAAACTGCTATTCATCAATCAGCCAAGCCAAAGCCAAAGTGGTGACTTGGCATAATCAACCAGCAGCCTGTTTGTTTCAGAACATTGTACTTTATACCTAGCTAATGTGTGAGATCATGTAGAGTCAGCAGGAAATTAGAATATGCACTAGGTACTACTTCCCAGCTCCTCTAACATCAATACACATAACCCAAAACATAATAAATAATCTGTATAACAAGATCTCCTTGTCAGATACATAATGTCCTAATTAAGAGGTCATCTGCCTATGAGTGCACAAGGACCAAGTTAGAATAGTGAAAAACAAGTTGGATGAGTGAACATTGGGAGATGAGTGACACCACTCATGGAGTAGTGTGACCAGTCATTTTAACCTAACCTAACTGGTGAGCTGCAGTCTTGTGTTGGTGTTCTGTCATAACTTCCCTCAATCAAGACCAGGAAGTCCAATCTTCATTGGAATATCCAGCTCTAATGGATGCTATCCAAGCAACAGCTAACCACAGGTTAACTATCAAAGAACGCATCCCATGAGTGGAGAGTGGCACAGCCAAATCATCTGTGAATCATAGATACCAGCAAAGTAAAGGCCAGCGAGAATGCACAGGAGTGAGGTATCATAAATAATGCGAAATAAAAAAATGCATACTAAGTGTCCATTATAGTGATGTGACCTGCAATCCAGGCAGGTATCCCAGCTGTGTGAGTCATCTCTGCAATAATGGTCTGTGAAAGATAATGTAACCAACATTGTGGGCATTTTTTGAGGTTCGAGATGATAGATGAGATCAACAATCAAAAGCTTGACTGTGATTACTGTGACTGCAGTGGCAGTAGCAGCATGTCTTTGCTTGGCAGTGCCAAGCATCAAAGCCTCATTGACACTGGACTGAGAGTGAGTGATGTTGTAGATATGAAGTGGGGTAATGGTACATATGTGTGGAGTCATTGAGCCTCATTCTCAGCTTGTTGCAGCCTCATCTAAAGTTGTTGGGCAGTCATCTCAAGGTACTTGATGTGAGTGATAGTGCAGTCGAGGAGGGAAACCTTGCTCGACTTCTGGTTGGAAAACAGGAGGGCATCCTTGAGTCAGTGGTAACCATCACGAAGTTCATCATGAGGCCTCTGTTCAGGCTTGATGTGCTAATGACGAATGGCCTCACAGCAGACATTGGTTGTGTTCCCAGTAGTGATAGCAGGCTGGAAGTCATCATCATTGGAATTGCAGTTATCATTATGAGCCTTGTGACCCAGGTCCTTGGCTTCCAGGTGTGTAGCAGGAGGAGCAATTGAGTTAAAATGATGAGAACAAGTGATGGAAGTGTATGGAATGCTGTGGACTGAGGAGTGAGTGCCACTGCCGCAACTGCACCTGCCAGAAGTGATGCCCTCAGAGAAGAGTTCACCACCACTAAGGTTGTAGATGGCAGGGGGGGAGATGCTGTTATCGAGCAAGGTGTAGGGGCAACTGAGTGAGGTGGTGTAGTTGGCCAAGGCCCAAGGGAGTGTGCAAGTACTCACCGATGGTATTAATCAGGTTAAGGATGTTGAAGTCAAGATTGGAAGGTGAAGACAAGAAACCTGGTACTTGGGGAGAGGTGAGCCATAAAAGAAAACGAGAGAGGGTGACTACATACAAGCCATGGTAGAGATGCTGTAGAGGGACTGTAGGTACTGAAGATAAGGCTCAAGGTTGGACAGGGACTTGGAGTTGTAAGTGAAAGGGCCATCTATGAAGCAGATTCTGTGATGCCATAGGAATAGAATGTGAAGGCAAAATGTTTGAGGAAAAAAAGGGCTGGAGTACAAGGAGACCTGAGACACTGTTGGTTAAGGGTGATGAAAGCACGATGGTCAGGGAATACACAATAAAACTCTGCAAGGGATGGTTTAGTGCTGATTATTGGGGGAAATCTGAGAGAAAAGAGCAGATGAGATGAGATTCAGATGCATCTGCTTGAATGGTAGTGGATATGAGAAGTATTGGTGTGCACTGATATACTCGGAAAGTACAGTTACAATTCACCAACTCACTACGTGAGCTAAGACATGCTACATAATGCATACAGAGCAATGCTAGGTAGCCTTATGATTGAATCACTGGGCAGAATCCTCCTCAAATCCCTCCCCTTGTGTGACTAACACCATAACTTCATCCATGGTCTTGTCACAGTGGGGGCTGATCTGATATGCACTGACAATTTTTGCCAGAATATTCTGGTCAGGGAGGCCATTCTCAACCATGTCTTGCTCTGGCATGATCCAATCCTGTGTAAAGTTTAGCCAATCTTTCTTCAAAAAGAACTTTGTCATTTGAAGGGCCTCCATCATGGTGGGGCTGAGGTGGTTGTGCTGTTTCATTATTGTTTCCAATCCAGACAAAAAAAACTCTCTTAGCTGGTACTGAGAAGGCTTGAATCATAAGGTAATCCATAGCGATGTGGTAGAGTGTTAGGTAGGCAGTTCATGAAATCTGAAAGTATTTCAGTGTGTTCCAATTTCTGAGTCTGAGAGTCTAAAATATACCTCATCAGTACTTTAGGAAATGTCTAATTGCATCTAAATTGTCACTTATTTGGCTCATTTTGCTCATGATGACTGGTGGCAAATTTGGAGCAGCCTGTGACATATGAGACAAATAAGACAAAAGGGAGCTTCTTTTTGTCATATTGCCACCTAATTTTTATCTACTTCTGTTTGAAATATAATGCTATTATGCTGCTGTTCTTAAACTAAATAAGCTTTGTAAGATCCTTGAGACACTTGAGGCACTTGAGATGACTCTTGAAAGTTGTCTATTTGTCTTATTTGTCTTATGCATTGCAGGCCACTCAGAATTTTGCTGCCAGTCATCATGAGCAAAATGAGCCAAATAAGTGACAATTTAGATGCAATTAGACATTTCCTAAAGTACTAATGCTGCTAAAACCCAATTGGATCTGTATTGGTTTGGATCTGAACGCCCAGGTATGTGCTCAGTTCTTCTTCAGTGCCAGCTGGAGTGGTAGTGTCACTAGAAGAGCCCAAATTATTGGGTAGTGTAATTCCAAATTTTTCCACTAACAAGCAGCCTTGGTTTCAGGATTTGATGGGCCCTGGGACTGTATCTACTGCTGTGGTTGTGGTTTGCATTGGTGACTTGGCCCTATGCACCTGCATCTATGGTGAGTGTTAGCAATGAGTGGAAGACTAGACCAACATGGTACACACCAATTCCAACACTATCCTTCTCAACCTGGCTTGTTGCTTGGGAGGCCAATTGTTCATGATATGTGAGAGCTGAATATTCAGGTTCACAACTGATAGGTAGACATTAGTAACTTGTGATTCTGAGCAAGGATTAATATATGCATAGTGACAATGTATGTCTCATTTTCATGGAGACAATCATAGTACTCTTCTGTGCACTGTAAGCCTGGATAAATGAAGGGAGCACACCATGGTATCTTCTCAGCCAATAATTTCCATTGACTGATAAATAATTTGAATGATGGAACGACAACACCTAGCATAGGAAGACTTTCAGATGACATTGTTTCTTGAGCAAGGTAGGGGATCTGGGAGAGAGAATGTATTGGTGAGTGTCACTGTTGGTATACCATAATACAAAAACATACCTCAAGAACAAGCTTCATATCTTGTAGGATGAGCCATTCTGTCAGCATGAGCTTGAGGTTGGCAATGTTGAGCTAAGCCAATAAGTTAAAGAAGTAATCAATGGCCTACAGAAGTAAGCCTTGTGACTTTGCAGCACTGGTTTGGTGTGTAAAATATTACATACTGGCTGCATCTCCCACAAGTGGAAGATCATTGTGCATATGGAATCCCAGCATGATTTGATGTCAAACAGGAGCTCATGCTCAGAAATGTCCATGTATTCTCCACCTTCATCAGTCCACAGCTTCATAGTGTTCCCATTCCGGATGATGTATATGAATTCTTCTTGGCAAAGATTGGAAGTGCAAATGGACCTAACAATTTTTCATGCATGATTGATGGGATCTTGGCCTAGGGCTTCAATGTAAGTAGCCCAGCCTCATCAATCAGCCCTCCAGATTCGCTGATCCAGGCTTCATTGGGGACATCAAGGAATTTGCTCTGGTGATACCTTTCAGTGACATGTTTTGAACATGTGTTAAGCACATGGGGGAGACACATGATACACTGTTTATTGGCAAGGAATTGTATGCTGCAGGATGTGAGAAGTTCAGATAGCTTTCTCATAGCCACACCATTATTAGCTGCATTGTCGAGCATAATGTGCCCAATCTGACAAGCATTGTCAATCCCAGAGTCAAGCTAGACTTTAAAGATACTGACCTTGTGAGCAATATTGGCTTGATCAAAGATTTGCAGTAATTTCTGGGTGATTTAATCACCCGTGTGACTCCCAGGAACATGATGAAAAGCAATTAGTGCTGCCCTCATTTAGAGCACTAGATTTCATGATGCACCAATCCAGTGTGCAGTGACAGCCAAAAATGGTCTAGCCATTTTATCTGACCAGATGTCTGCTGTGCAGGAGATCTGGCCTTCCACATGCTAAAATGTGCATCAGGTAGACATTTGAGGTGATTCCATGGGCTCCTATCTCAAGGTTGCCTTTCAACATGAGAAAGTATTCTCACTATGCATTGAGGATGAGCTCCCACATCTTCGTTCTTTCTGGAATGTTGGAGTCTCAGAGTGCAGGTCGAAGCAATTGAAGTAGTTGTCTAAATTCAGGGCATTCTATGATGTTGATAGACTGTGAAGAATATTAGTACATGTTAACGAATCACCAATTCTCAAATGGAAGTAATATGTACCTGATTGTCAATAATGATGAACCTTGTGAGAAAATGCACTAGGGTTGAGGGTGAATATTCAGGTAGGTTATCTGTTGAGGACAAGCCTGAGCCTGTGTGCTGGGGACAAATAGGCAACATCATGGGTATACCCTGGGGTATCAGCACCTGTACCCACACCCATACCTGTGAATATACCCATACTCACAGCATGGATATGGGTATCTGATGCAGGTCAGTGCAGGTACATCAGCAGGTATGAAAACCCACGGGTAACCCATGGGTCAACTGAGGATAGCACATGAAACTATGTACAAACGAACATTTACATGGATGATACTATCCAAGTCATGGTAGAACTATCTGGTCCCATCCATCATCTAATAACTGTTCATCACCTTGAATATCTGTGAGAGTACTGATAGCAAGGACATTATTGTCCTTGATGATTTTGAGTAAACTCCACTGACCTAAACATAGCAGCACATGAATGGTCTGGCTGGAAAGGCAAGACCTTGTATGAGATATGATGAGCTGGCAGCCCATGCCATTGTTATTGTGGTGGTGGGTGCACCATTGCATACCCTACCCACCTTGTCATGGTTGTGGTGGTGGGCATGCCATTGCATATCCTCACCCACCTTGCCATGGTTGCAGTGGTGGGCACACTATTGTGTACCCTCACCTATGCCATCATGGTTGTGGTGGTTGGGTGCGCTGTTGTGTACCCTCACCTATCTCATCATGGTTGTGGTGGTGAGTGCACCGTTATGTACCCTTGCCCACCTCGTCATGGTTGTGGTGGTGGGTGCACTGTTGCATACCCTTGCCCATCTCGTCATGGTTGTGGTGGTGGGCGCACTGTTGCATACCCTCACCTACCTTGTCATCATTGTGGTGGTGGGCACGCTGTTGCATACCCTCACCCACCTCGTCGTGATTGTGGTGGTGGGCATGCCATTGTGTACTCTCACCCACATCGTTGTTGTGGTGGTGGTGGGTGCACTATTGCATACCCCCACCCACATCATTGTTGTTGTGGTGGGCATGCCATTGCATGCCCCTGCCCACATTGTTGTTGCTAGGGATCTGCATGGGTAGTCAGTACCCATGGTGGGTCATGGGTATGGGTATGCATGGGTATGGTTGTCATTAGCTGACCCACCAACCCATGACCCATGGGCTAGGCCAAAGACAAGGCTGACTGATAATGAACTGCAAGCCTACCTCTCTAGTGATGCTAAAGATGTCACAAACACTTTGGCATGGTGAATCAACTATGCTGAAAAGTTTCTGCACCTGTCTCATATGGCTATTGACTACCTAAGTGTTCCTGGTAAATGTTTCAGGCTATTGACCTGTTATAATGCTTTGACTTGGAATTATAGCTACTTCTGTTGATGTCAAGTGGCTATTTAGCCATGGCCATAACTTACTATCACATATCTGTAATCATTTATGTGCTCAATCTGTATGTGTGCTACTCTGTTCAGGATCATAGAGCAAGATGGGATTGGTAAAGGATGTAGATGTCCAAAGGGTTGCAGTTATGGATGATGTTGTAGCAGACTTGCAGGATGTAGCCCTTCCTGATGGATGGGATAGTATTGACAATGATACTATGTAGTTATCTTTTGTATGAATTTTGGCAGGTGGACTATGATACCCATGGGTAGATCTATTGTGGGTGGGTACCCATATACCCATCTGAGCACCCATGGGTTAAGTTGACCCATTATGGGTATTTGGTGGGTTGGGTAGGGGTTACTGTGCTGTGACCCATGCATTTACCCATGCAGAACTCTAGTTGTTGCTGGTATGGTGGACGCACTGCCACAGTGCCTTTGTCATCATTGTGGTGGTTGTGGGTGTGCCATTGCATGTTTTCACCCTCATTGTCATCACTGCTGTGGTGGATGCACTGCAACTCATGGTGCTGTTACCATATATGTGGTAAGTCACTGCTTGGGGGTGTTCACTCCAGCTCACTGCATTTGATGCAGTGGCGAGGTGGTATAGGGTGGCATGAGATAGTACCCGCCAGTACCCATGGGTAGTGTTGCTGCAACTCCGACTAATAGTCGACTCGAGCCAGAACTAAGTACCCAGTCTAGCTGAGCCACAGAAAGTGGCACCATAATACATACAGCCGACTCATTGGCTTGGTTAGTCACGACTTTTGACTTAGAGTTGGCTAGCTGTCTGGGCTCTATGATATCATAGGAGCCTCAGACAGGATCTCATGTCATATGCATATGGCAGGCACATTCCAGATAGTGATGTTAGGGCTCGGGCCTAAATTATGTAATGCAGTAAGCTGGAGTGAGCCACGACATATGGTAACAGCACCACAAGTTGCGGTGCATTCATCACAGCGGCAACGATGATGAGGGTGATAACATGCAATGGCGCACCCATGACCACCACAACAACAACAAAGGTGCTGTGGCAGTGTGTCCACCACACCAGCAACAATGATGTGGGCAGGGGCATGTAATGGCGCACCCACCACCACAATGACAACAACGTGGGCGAGGGTATGTAACAGCGCGCCCACCTCACAAGAACAACGACCTGGGTGAGGGTATGCAATGGCATGCCCACCACCACAAGGATGACGAGGTGTGCCCACCACACTGGTGAAGCCCGGGCCCAGGCCCAAGCCCATGCCCTAACATCACTAATTCCAGATGACTCCTAGCAGCACAACCCAAAAATGCATTTAGCATGTGCACGATATGTATGTACTACATGGTTTAGATGCTGTGCAGTAACAAGACAACGAGGTGTGCACTATGACATAGTTTTGACACAATGGCATATAATTATTATTATATATTATTAATTTAAATTTTCTAAATTTCTAAAAGTGGTACTTGGGATAGTTCTGGAATGGCTGGAATGATTCCAGTGCGGGATCCCACACCAGTTTTCCCACAATCCATGAGTGCCACTGAGCAGCTCATTGCACCATTCATCTGACACTCTCCCCTATCACCTCTGACACTACTGCAGTTGTTTTTGCCACCTGGGTCATATGGCTCAGTTTGAGTCCTCTCAAATGAGTACTCATGTTCTGCATGTTCTACCCATTCATGCAGCCATTCTGACACACTCTGCAGCTTCTTTGGCATACCTCTAGTGTCCTTGACATATCCTGATTGTCTTAACACATCTGCTTCACCTCTGGTGAGTCACAGCTTGTAGCTTTGCTGACTCCCTTTCTCCCCCTTGAGCTCAACTCTTGGAGGCTCTCTTGCAGTGTTTGTGACTTTGTTGGGTGACTCAGGTGGTACAGGTGGGGTAGTGGGTGCTTGTGCTGGTGGTGATATGTCCTCTGGTATGCCATCCATGACCCATTCACTATACTGATGAACTTCTTTGTCTGTTGTTGGTCCACTCATGGCTCATGGGAAAACTGGTGTGGGATCCTGCACTGAAATTATTCTATCCTTTTGTTAACTGCCCTCAATCAAGCTACATCAACCCTGCCGGCTCCTGCCACTCCAATAAATCTCATAGATCATATCTCCCTGGTTTTCCAGTAGCCTACTACTACCACTATCTCCCCTTAGCCCTGGTTTCAGGGCACTTAGATGAAAAGCTGAATAGGTCAAGGCTCCCCTGACATCAGAAATGGAGATAATATGTACAATAGCAGGAGATGAAGATAGAAGCAATCATATGATTCTGAGTCCAATCAGGATCTTTACCTGGTACATGGTGGGTCTTATAGATATGATCCATAGACTGCCTAATTTGTTCCCCACCAGCATAATGTGCAGATGGATCATCTCAATAAGCTACATTCTGTGGCACATGTGTTCACCTAGGGGCTGGATCTGGATTCATGTGTGTACATGGCACATGTATTCTTAGATCAATAATGGGCAAGGGTATCGGAATGAAAAGATATCTAACTTTTGTCTCACTCTCAACCATACACTCTGTTTTTTCTAGCTCTTACATGTGGCCTTATCATGCAAGGTCACCATCACTGCCATGCAGCTGCTGAACCCACTCCTCTTCCTCCAGCTCCTACTGCCCTGGAGCCCACACCTGCTGTGTCATCTACTCTTGCCCTAGCTAGGCCAGGTCAACACTGCCATGCAGCTGCTGACCCTGCTCCTCCCCCTCCAGCTCCTACCACCCTGGAGCCCACACCTGCTGTGTCACCTACTCTTGCCCCAGCTAGGCCAAGTCAATCTACTACAGTAAATGCTCCTCAAGCTCACAGGGACCACTGCAAGCCTGCACAGTACTGGCAGTCTACTCCTGCAGATAGTGAACCCAACCTAGCTGAAACTGCCTATGGTCCTCACCTGACTCCTGGATCTGAGAAAGGGGACCAGGAGTTCTTTGACATCCATGCTGAATCCAGTCCTTCCAGTGACTCTGGTGAGTTATCTGATGAACAAGTCGTCCAGGCTAAGGCATGCCCTCGCAGTGCTGCATCCAATACTGCAATGAACACTGCCATCAATACTACCACCACAAACCCCTTAGCTATGGGTGGAGGATCCAACATTCCTACCACAGCTGATGTTCGCCACTTCTTCACAAAGAGCAAGAATGAAAATACCATTTGCAATGTGTGTAGGTAAGTACAGTTCTTTTGTTAATTTAAAACATCTCTTGACTCTCTTGACGCTTTCTAGCAAGAAAAAGGTGAACAATGCATCTTTCAACCAAGTCCATACCTACGTATACGCATACGACATCCAACACATCACTCTGGCACCACCTTGAAAAATGGCACCTAACCAAGTATTTCATGCCCACCAAGCAAGGAGGGTGGTGTGTCCAGATCATCTCAGTTCAAGCTGCATTCAACATTGGATACACCTTCAAGACTCTCACCGAGGCACTCACACAGCCAGGCATAACTATGCATTCCCTTCCTCCCACTTCTTGCTCTGAACCCAGTAATCATGTACCTTCCAGGGCCCTACCACACCCCAAGTCACTCAGGGCCAACCTTCCACCATTTTCTGTCCCAGCAATGCATGAATACATTGATAAGTTTATCATTGCCGATGACCAGGTAAGTACTACTAAATACTCCTCATTGCTGATAACAATTCATTCATCACATTGTGATCCAGTCTCTGAATGTCATAGAGTGCCCAGAGTTCCGCCAGTTGCTCTTCTTCCTTTGGCAGGATCTAAAAGAGTCTGATATATCCCATCGCTCAAAGGTCCAGGTGCTCATTCTCAAGGCTTGGAGTGAGTACTTCAAGGTCCTCAAACATGACCTTGCAGCAAGTTATCTTGTGTTTTTGTGGTTGCTACATTTCTCCTGACTAATTTTCTTTAGAACGTGGTCAGAGAGGTATTCTTCACCTCAGACCTATGGTCTGCTGACAACCTTTCTTCCTACATGGCTTTAACAGCCCATTGGGTAGTGAGAGACAACAGTCACAGCACCGAAACGCTAAAGCTGAAGTCTGCCCTCACTGCATTTCATCTTGTTCCAGGTAGCCATGATGGGAAAGCGCTAGCAGAGACACTTCTGTATCTCATAGACCATATCGGGGTGGCAACAAATGTGAGTCTCCAGCCAACTCCACTTACAATGTAGTGACCTGTTTCAGATTGGCCACTTTACCCTCGATAATGCTTGTAACAATGACACAACAACGAGGGAGCTCTCAAACCTCCTCTAGGATGAATGGGAAATTCGTTTCGATCCCATCGATCATCGGATCATGTGTTTCCTTCACATACTGAATATCTGTGTCCAGCACACTATCGCAGAATATACCACTGCAGATTTCACTGACATTGCACAGATCTGGCAAGACACACTAAAGAATGACATTGACAAGGACAAGTACATTGAAGCCATGCACTGTGACCCTGTCTCCCTTGGAAGAGCCATTGTTTGCGTAATTCAGGCCTCTGGCAGGTGATGTGCAAGTTTCTGCGACATGATTATGGCTGGGAATGAGTATCAAACATTCCAAGGCTCCAATAACCAACCAGTGAAACTGCCAGCCGTGGAGCTTCTTCAAGATGTCAAGACACAGTGGGACTCCATTTACTATATGATAAATCACCTTTGCACCCCTCCACCAGGTAAGTCACAGATTCACAGGTAAATTAGTGCAAATTAACATACAAAATCCCAGGCTATCAACTACTACTTGGTCACTCCTCACAACAGCGATATTGCGAAACATAGAATGTCAGCTTTGGAGTGGGATGTCCTTCAGGACATCGAGGTCATTCTTGAAGTAAGTTTGTCAACACATGCACCACATCAAGTCTGACCATACATTGTTATAGATCCCTCATGTGGCCCAAAAAGTCATGTCCAGTGAGTGCACTCCACTTCTCAGTGGTGCGGTGCCTGCCTTTGAGACATTCATGGTGCAATGGAGAGCATTGTCTGATACCCTCCCTCACTGTGCCCCATTTATCCAAGTTGGCCTGCAATGGGTAACAACTTATTATGAGCATATGAGGCGCACAAGAGCATATGCCATTGCTATGCATAAGTAAACAGTTCCCAATTATGACTGAAGCTAATGTCACTCCTCAAGTTATTGATCCGTGCATCTGACTTTCATGGGTGACAGAGCATTGGGACCCCACGGACATCGATACAATGAAGGAAAGCATTATTGCACTTGTACGTTACCTTAAAGGCAATTCTACAATTGCTAATCTATGCCACAGATGAAAGAATATAGAGTAAAGTACCCTGTTGGACCATTGGGCAATCCAACCAACCTGCTGGCACCTGCCCTCCTCGCATGTTCACTGGTCTCACTTCCTGCTATGGCCTCCCAAGCATGGAAACTTGACGGCTGCAGCAAGGGCCACAAACCATGGAGGAGGAGTTTCATACATATACAACCTCTAATCTTAGCCATGAGGCTACAGATCTACTTGCATTCTGGGGTATAAGTATTCAATGATATGTTATATACATATCCACTGATGATGATTGAAAGCTTGAGCACACAACTTATCCGACCATCTTCAGGCTTGCAATGGATTATTTGCCTGTCCAGGCTTTGGCTGTTCCTTGCAAGCATGTCTTTTCATCAAGCAGTGAGACAGATACCAAGAAGTGTAACTGGATTAGCCCCATATTGATGGAGGCACTTCAAATGCTCAAGTTCAGACTCAAAGAAGACTGTCTTGATTTCACACAGTGCCAGTGCCAGAGTGATCAGGACTTGAATTATTGGAAGGATTGAGAGGAGGTAGTGAGAGTGAGAACTGTCTGGAGAATTGAGATCTGGGCAATGAAGGCTCAGGAGATGGAGTTGAATCATCAGAATCAGAATCAGAATTGAGAGGAGAAGAGGATAAAGGAGAACTATGCTGTCTTGCTTGATCCTGCTGATAATGCTCCTCAGAAAGTTGGGAATATTCCTGCAATGCATCTGCAAGCAAAGCCTGGGAGAGTTGACGAACTTGTTGCATCTCAGCTTGCTCCTGATCAGCATGACCTATCTCCTGTCTCTGTAGCAACTGCTGTTGTTGCAACTAAAGAAATTACTGATGAATTTGTTGCTGGTATAAGGCATCTTGTTGTAAATGCTCCTGAAGTTGTTGTTGTAGTTGTTGCTGACATAATCTCTCTAGCTCCTGCTGTTGAAGATACTGATACTGTAACTGTTGTTGATATAGTCTCTCTAGCTTCTGCTGTTGAAGATGCTGATGCTGTAACTGTTGTTGATGTAATCTCTCCAGCTCCTGTTGTTGAAGATACTGATACTGTAACTCTTGTTGATGTAATCTCTCTAGCTCCTGCTGTTGAAGAAATTGCTGATGTAACTGCTGTTGATATAATCTCTCCTGCTACTCTAAATTAGAAAACAATGTTACCAATATGAATGCCAATATCTTACCTGTTATGTTTTGCTCAGTTTCTTCTTTTGTTTCCACTTCGCTCCACCATTAGTCATTGGACATTAGCCTCCTCATCCGATTCTCTCGTATCGGGCTCGTAGTTCTACCCTTAGTCATCGAGTTCCTTCTGCTATTCATTGCCTTACTCACATGTTTACCAATCTCTGTTAGTTCTTCATTGTCCTTGTCTTACTTTGTTATCTCCCAAGTACTATAAAAACCCTTGTAGGTCTACCTGTTAACCTAACTTAGACCTACTCAGCAATACACTTGCATCCTCTGTGTGTCTTCGCTCAACACTTGACCGAGCGCTCCACTCTCATCCTCGTCTCCTTGCTAGCAGGTCGCTAGGCAAGATCCTCGACCCAGACTCTTCATTGGCCATCTGCCAAACAACCCCTTCGACCCTGCTAGTTGCAGGCAACATCCCTCGTCCTCGTCTCACCATATCTGTTCGCTAAACAGATCTCTTTGTCCTCGATCCTTAAAGCCGAGTTCACGCTTCGACCCTTTGGGATCGAGTGTAACATTACCTGCTGTAAAGCCAATTGTTGCTGTGCCTGTAGATGATCCTGGTGCTGTTGCTCCAATTGTATCAGATGCTGATGATGTAACTCCTCCTGTAGTCTTTGCTACAGATACTCTTGCTCGACTGCCTCTCTTTGAAAATTAAGAATATGTTGAGCAGGAGGGGCAGGAGGTTGAATATGTTGGGTAAAAGATTGGAAAGCAGGTTGGATAGGAGGAGGTTGGAAAACAGGTTGGATAGGAGGAGGTTGAGCAGAAACTCTAGAAGACTGAGCACATCTCTGATTTCGACATCTTTGATGAGTAGCATTGAAAGTGTCCAGAAGCTGAGCATTATAATCAACTCTAGCAGGATGAGGAGGTAGTTGTTGAGCAGGTATATTAGATGGACCAGCTTGAGGAGGAGGGGAGTGTTGATTTTGATATAAACATTGAGTGTTATGATGGGCAATCTGATGATGTGGAATATCAGGATATTGATAAACAGGAACAGGAGGATGAAACTCAAATATATATGTCAGAAATTCACATATACATATATATTATATGATGACTCACAGTCAAAGCAGGAGGATTAGGATGGCGACAGTTTGGAGGAGAGCCAAGAAGACATTGATCATGCTCAGCCTGGCAAGCAGCAGATTGAGCATGCTGGGGAGAAGTAGGAGGAGTAGGCCTAAATCATGAATTATATGTCATTGAAAAAAAAACAGCATGAAAATTGCTTACATTTCAGGCAAGAAGAATTTCAGGGTCTAGAAGGTCCAAAGAGGTCCAAAGAAGTCCACAGAGTCCAAGAGATTTGAAAAGTTCAGAAATTGAAAAGCTGAAATATTTAGAAAGATAGTCAAGGATGCACACCGATCACCTTGCCTCTCTCAGGGATTCTCTTGTCACCTAGAAGTGGTAACCAAACCACCCCAGATAACCAACCTTGAAGTCAAATGACAGGACTAAAGGTGAAAACATCTGAGACAAAAGACGTCTCTATCCTGTAGTGCAATCAGAGGTCCCAGCCCAAAGGCCTTAGCAACCAGCAGACACACAGAGTTGAATCTGTGAAGCCAGGTAGTAGGGACTTGATGACACTTCTTTCAAGAGAAGGTTTTCACTGCCAAATCACCCCTCGAAAAGCAAGGCAAGAATATAGATGCCTAATCCTCAGACTATCTCTCAGTGAATCAGTATATATGAAATAGAGGATGGGAGGATGGCTTGAAATGAAGGAAATTAGGGCTGAAATGAGAGTGTGAAGGCATAGATAAGCTCACCAGGGAAGAGGATGGAGAGGGGATGAAAGGGTGGAGGGCAAGGTGTTATCTGATGGGCGATATCTGAGGTGCGATGATTTTATTACATAAGCAATGTTACATAAGCATACAGTGTCAACTAACTAAAGGGACAGGCAAGGGACAGGCGAGAAAAGCACTTGAAAAGAGGCTAAAGAAGGCAGGAAATGTAACTAAGCGAAATATGCAAGCGGGGCGAGAGAAGCAAGGGAGGCAAGGGAGGCAAGAGAGTCGAAATAGTTGAAATAGGCGTCAGGAGGAATTGTGAGTCTGATGTTGTCCCATAAGTTTATAGATATTAGTCAAACAGAGAAGCAGGAGTTGAATAAGTTTGAGTATATCATGTATAGCAGCTATGAGCTTCATCTGGATCAAATACAGGTATACTATGTGTGATAGTGTAGGGCTATCAACTAGTGATAAGACATCATAGGTCCTGTTATATTCAGTCCCTATTTTCTCAGTCAGCTATAAAGCTGAATCAGATCACCACAAGCCAAACATGAACACTCTTGACTACTTTTCAAGTAGTTGAACCATTCTGACTCTTAGTGTTCACTACCAAAAATGCTGGTAGTGACTACAAAACCCTGTTCATAGCAACCATTAGGCTGTTCATAGTGTATTCATAGTAGGAGCACTAGTCACTACAAACATCCAAGTGGTCACTATCAAAAATTCTAGTAGCAACTATGAACACCCTATTTGTAGTGGATATTAGGGTATTTGTATTGTGTTTATAGTAGTACCACCAGTCACCATGAACACTGTATCAAGGACTATAACTTCAAAGTCCTCTGAGTGCTCCTATCAGTCTCTGACTAGGTGTGGCTAGTCATGGTCAGTCACCATGCATCAGAGTCCAAGACTCTGGGTGAAGTTGTCAAACAGAGTGTCAGGAGTTAGAGCCAAATGGTGCTCAAGGTACTTGCTACTTCACTTCTGCATTCCTAACTTTATTTCAGTGCTAACCACTTTCAATATCCTGGAGCTGCATCCCCTCTCATCATTTATTAACAGATTCCAGACTTTCCTTTCAGAGTTGGTTAGAATTAGTGCTCACATCTCCATCCATTTTATATATATTCTCATTTCATTTCACAGAACTCCCCTCAGTCATTTCTGCTATATCTTAGGCAGCAGCTGAGGTAAGTTGACTTTGTTTTTACTATTTAACATCAGTTACTGAGCAATGTAGTGGGTATCACTGCCTTTTTACTTAGTTCTTCACACACCCTGGTGATCTACTACTAAAAATCCTAGTAGTAACTATGAAAGTGAACATTAGGCTGTTTATAGTATTTTTCAGTTGCAATCACAGTATCTATATATATATGCTTTCAATCACTGCTATATGTCTTTGTAGTGTATATATAGTCATGCTAGATTGTTCATATCTTCTAGATATCCCCTTGTGTTATTAGCTAACCCTTAGGTGTCTTCTAAACATCCTCTTATGTTGTTAGCTATGTATCTCTTAGGTGTTTTCTAGACAACCCCTTGTATTATTAGTTGTCTCTTAGGTATTCCCTAGATACCTCTTGTGTTATTAGTTATCTCTTAGATATCCCCTAGACATTCCCTTGTGTTATTAGCTGCCTTTTAGGTGTCCTCTAGACATCTCCTTGTGTTATTAGTTATCTTTTAGGTATTCCCTATGTTGGAATACGCAACCATGTGCACAGCCGCCGCCTGTCTCAACACGGTCATCAGACGTCATAAACCCCTCATAGCCGTTTCTCTTTGTGACATCACTGTACAATATGTATGACCTTTGTTTCTTTCCTTGTCTTTGTTTTCCCTTTCATCCTTTCATCCCTGTGCCACTCCCTTTGTACAGTTAGTGGCACGAAAGGGAGTGGCATGACGAGTATATTTAGTTCATCTTGTAGTCGATCACCTCAGTCCGTTTATCTCGCGCAACAACTGAGGTGAATATCTCCTACTATACCATTTCATCGCCTGTGCTTATAATCTACCTAGTGACTTACTCGCAGGTGATATATATTTAGTCCGTTTATCTCGCGCAATGACTGAGCGACTTACTCGCAGCCGTTCCGTTCCCATGCTGCTCCTCATAACCTTATACCCTAGACATCCCCTTGTGTTATTAGCCATCCCATGGGTGTCCCCTAGACATCCCCTTGTGTTATTAGTTGTCCTTTAGGTGTCCCCTAGACATCCCCTTGTGTCATTAGCTGTCCCTTAGGTGCCCTCTAGACATCCTCTTGTGTTATTAGGTGTCCCTTGTGTGCCCCCTAGACATCCTCTTGTGTTATTAGGTGTCCCTTAGGTGTCCCCTAGACATCCTCTTGTGTTATTAGGTGTCCCTTAGGTGTCCCCTAGACATCCTCTTGTGTTATTAGGTGTCCCTTAGGTGTCCCCTAGACATCCTCTTGTGTTATTAGGTGTCCCTTAGGTGTCCCCTAGACATCCTCTTGTGTTATTAGGTATCTCTTAGGTGTCCCCTAGACATCCTCTTGTGTTATTAGGTGTCCCTTAGGTGTCCCCTAGACATCCTCTTGTGTTATTAGCTGTCCAATAGATGTCCCCTAGATATCTCCTTGTGTTATTAGGTGTCCCTAAGGTGTCCCCTAGATATCTCCTTGTGTTATTAGCTGTCCCATAGGTGTCCCCTAGACATCTCCTTGTGTTATTAGCTGTCCCATAGGTGTCCCCTAGACATCCCCTTGTGTTATTAGCCATCCCATAGGTGTCCCCTAGACATCCCCTTGTGTTATTAGCCATCCCATAGGTGTCCTCTAGACATCCCCTTGTGTTATTAACTGTCCCTTAGATATTCCCTAGATATTCTCTTGTGTTATTAGCTGTCCCTTAGGTATTCCCTGGACATTCCCTTATATTACTAGTTATTTCTCAGATATCTTCCAGATATCTCTCTGTATTATTAGCTGTTCCTTAGGCATCTCTTAGGTAATCTTTTATATTAGCTATTTATTAGACATTTCTCTGGACATCTCTTGTGTTGTGAACTAACTCTTAAATACAGTGACTCACAAAACTGTTTCAATATTTCACATATTTTGATTATTTATTAAATAGCTTCTGAATGCAAACAAATATTAATAACATGTCAGTGTATGAATAAAATATAACCCCAAACACTATAAAGAGCAGAAACATCACCCAGCTAATCCTACTTCACTGTAAAGTGTATTTCTACCTCTTCTAGAGTCCTTATCCTCTTTTTGAATCTGGCCCTTCTGCTAGGAAAATAACCTTCCCAAAATGATCTAGAAAAGTGCACTGTGACCAGAGTTATTAAAGACATTTATTCAGGCAGGGAGAACACCATACTAGGCCCTTCTTTCAAGAATTTTCCTACTGATAAATGGAAAATTATCTGTAGTATTACCTTTGGCAAGGTTGAAAATGCTGTTCAGATAACTTATCTTATCAATTCTACCCACTTCACTTTTGTCTCTTCCCTAATCATTTACAATATGCTAAAGTCTGCATCTCTAAAGGCTGTGGTCAAGAAGAAAAAGCCACTCTTGTCTGTGAAACATAGAAGATATAGGCTAGAATTTGCTTTCAAGTACTAACACTGGACTAGAGTAATTCAGTCAGATAAGACCAAGATCAACAGAATTGGATCAGATAGAAATAAGCATATGTGAAAAGTGGCAAAAAACTTTACAAGATAAGAAGATATAGGGAACAGTACAGTTTGGAGAAGGTTCCTTGATAGTTTGGAAATATATGAGCTGGAATGGAGAATATATTCTGAGTAGTATGTTTTTATTTTGGAAAATATCAGCTTTCTACTAAGGAAAAATCTGAGATCTCTAAAGAGAACACTATTTTTCAATAAGATGATGATTCCAAGAATACCTCTAAAAGTGTTCAGGAGTGGCTGAAATCTCAAGATATAAAGGTCCTTGATTGGCTAGCACAATTCCTAGATCTTGATGCTATTGAACATCTCTAGCAAATTCTCAAAAAGAAACTCACTAGAGGCAGTGATAAAGGCAAAGGGAGAGTAATATAAAGTATTAAAATTACAGAATAGAAATATTGCTCAAATAAGTGTTCTAATAACATGTTATTTTGATATTATTATAACTTAGTGCAATAGTAACTAGATAATATAACTAAGGGCTTATCTTCAGGATCAGAGCTGATATATTTTAGTACTCTTGTGAATATCAAGTCTTTCTACAATGGCCTAACATTGAGATACTTAGATCTTTTCTACTTATATAAGCATCCCTTTTACTTACTAAGCATCCCTCTAACCATCCCCCTATCCTCCCATCCCTGTCTAGAGGGGGTATAGCTGTCAACTCATAAGGGTAGGTCAACGTCTCCTAAATATCCCCTTGAAAAGTCTACCGAAAGCCATAGGTATCGTTCTCACAAGATAGCCAATCTACCCTTCTCCATAGGTCACACTCTATCTTCGTCCTGAAAAGTCTAGCAAAGCATATCCTTCTTATAGCTCAGAGTCTAGCTCAAAGTCTAGTCCAAAGTCTAGGAAACCATACTGTTCTCATAGCTCAGAGTTTAGCTCAAAGTCTACGAAAACATACTGTCCTCATAGCTCAAAGTCTAGGAAAGCATATCCTTCTTATAGCTCAGAGTCTAGCTTCAAAGTCTAGTCCAAAGTCTAGGAAACCATACCATCCTCATACCTCAAAGTCTAGTCTAGTCTGAAATCGATCTCTGAAACTGTAGAAAAGCGTATTACGATCATAGCTCACTGTAGGTTCCTCATAGGCTCAAAGTCTAGTCCAAAGTCTAGGAAACCATACCATCCTCATACCTCAAAGTCTAGTCTAGTCTGAAATCGATCTCTGAAACCATAGAAAAGCGTATTACGATCATAGGTCACTCACTGTAGGTTTCTCATAGCTCAAAGTCTAGCTCAAAGCATACAGAAAATCCTCTTCGAAAGCTTAGAAAAGCATATCCCAAATTCTACTCTAAACAGTCTCCAAAAGCATCCAAAAGCAGTACTCATCATCATAGGTCAACGTCTAGCTCAACATCTACTAGTTCAATAGCTGCAACTCTGGTGTTATAACATGTATAAGATATGTAATGTTAACTATCTCTTTCATCTAGTTGAGTGTTTATAATCCCATATAGATGAAAGTAATGGAATTGTTTATTATTGATCTCTTCTTTGCTTTTTATTTCAACACTCATGACTTTTTTTATAGGCACTTGCAAGCTGGGAAGACAAGGAGATTGGTTCAATCAATCAAGATATTCTAAGAAAGCCACAGTAAGATACTAGAAATGTGTTACAAAGCCATAAGAAAATAATGTCATTAATTGGCTTTATAAACTAACTCACCATGGGACTAGCATATATAGTAGCAGAGAGGCAATGTTATATTATTCAAGTAGTAGAGAAAAGTGTAGTTTGTTCAGTCTCTTAAATAACAGAGAACTTTTTTATAATTGGTGTGAATGAATGAAATGATATTACCACTAGGGTGGGATTATAACATTGTCAGAAGAAAAGAAAAGATATTGCAAGAAGTGAAATGAATGATATTGAGGTACTAATATCTAAAAAAGAGAAGTGATAGAAAGAGGAGATTATAAATTGAATAAAGTGAATATGATGAAAAACACAAGTGAAGTAAATTGGGTGTATGGACAGGATGCAAAGATGGAAAAGTCATGGTAAAAGAATAATATCTAGAGAGATGATAGAAAGAGTGTATTTCAAATGAAATAAAGTAAATTGGGTATATGGAGAGGGTATGAGAATGAAACAGTCAATCAATGATACTCAAAAGAGGTGGTAAGAAACACAAGTGAAGCAAATTGGTTATATGGATAGAATACAAAGATGGAAAGATCATAGTCAAACAATGATATCTAGAAAGATAATAGAGAGTGAGTGTGTATTTTAAATAAAATGAGGTAACTTAGGTATATGAAAAGTGTGTGAGAATGAAGCATTGGATCAACAATGTTCAGGAGAGATGGTGAGAAATACAAGCAACTGAAGTAAATTGAGTATATAGATAGAATGAAGAGATAGAAAGATCATAATAAAACAATTATATCTACAGGGGTGATAAAGAGAGAGGATTTTAGATGGAATACAGAAAATTGGGTGCATGAAAAGCATATGAAAATGAAAGAGTGGATCAATGATGCTCAAAGGAGATAGTGGGAAATACAAGTAAAGTAAATTGGGTATATGGAAAGAATACAAAGGTAAAAAGATTATGATGAAGCAATAATGTCTAGGAAGGTGATAGAAACAGTAAATTAGGTGCATAAAGATAAGATAATAATGTTTAGAGGTGGTGGTGGAAAATACAAGTAAATTGGGTATATACAAAGGATATAGAGATGAAAAGATCATGGTAAAGTAATAAATACATAGGGTGAGAGAGATATAGATGGAATATAGTAAATTGAGTATGTGAAGAGAATGTGAAAATGAAATAGTGGGCTAATGGTCATCTAGAGAAGATGGAAGGGTGAAAAGTAAAGTCAATTGGGTGTATAAAGAGGTCATGAAAGAAAAAGATAGGAAGAGTGGAGTAATGATATCCTAGGGAAAAAGGTTACGAGGGGATGGAAGAAAGAGTGTATATGATAAGATTATGTAAGCAATAATGAACAAATTTCATTCATGGAAGTGTAGCTGAATAGGGCTGGTCAGATGTGGGCAAAGAGGAGATATATGGAATGAATAGAATGACTGGGTAAGAAGTGATGATCAAGTAGGATGCAAGTGTTACATTAGAAGCATAGTGGATGTTTGATTACATAAATGCAATAAGTGTGTTCACTAACAGCAGCTTGCTTGTAGGTCAGAAAGATTATCGCTCTTGAGAATGATGGAGATATACTATCAAGTTCATGAATGATGCCAATGATATATCTTGATAGCAGAGAAGATATTGATATCATGTCAAACAGGTAACTTGCATTGCCATCAGAATATTATGAGAACCAAGGAAGAGTGAGAGAATAATATATCACAGACAGAGGAATGTCGCTTTTGCCTCTCCTCATGATAAAAGCATGTCATTGGATAAGATGTGTCCCAAGGAAAATCAATGAAAGCAATGATAATGCACTAACAACAAATGAAGTAGCACCATAATTCTATGAACAATGTGATGTCCCTTGGATATGTAATTTTGAAGTCATGGAAGCACATATACTTGACAGGAGATATTTGATTCACCCTTGAAGAATGTCATATAGTGGTAAGTGTGTACCACTTGAACAATATTAATCCAGGGCTGATCACAATGCACTGAGAGAAATTGCAGATTGCCCTATGAACGAGACATGTGCAATGGAGAGCACGTGTGTATTGCACATTTCCCTATGGATGAGAATTGTGCATAGGGAGCACGTGCATATTGCACATTTCCCTAGGGATGAGAATTGTGCAATGGGAGAACAGGTATATTGCACATTTCGTTTGGAATGATACTTGTGCAATGGGATCACGTGCATGTTGCACATTTCACTAGGGATGAGAATTGTGCAATGGGAGCACGTGCATGTTGAACATTGCAATGGGAGCACGTGCGTGTTGCACATTTCACTATGGATGAGAATTGTGAAACGGGAGCATGTGCGTATTGCACATTCTCATAAGGATAAGAATTGTGAAATACATGATGGACTGTGCATACACCCCTGAGAACGATATATGCAGATATCTGTCACACACAATCTCTTCATTGATGGGATGACTGTTCACATTAAAATGTGTCTATTATAGAGAAACGATACGAATATAGAATGATATCAACGACACTTCCTCATGCCTGGTAGCCACGGCGGCGGGAAACGATCTGCTGCGACTCTGATGGAGACGCCCGTGCCCCTTCGTCAGCATTCGCTGATCTCTCGCCGTGAGTGATGACCACCATAGGCATTGCCACCCTGGACCGTTTCCCGCGAGACGCTGTGATACAGATGAAGGGGGAGGGTGGCAGCACGAGACGATGTGACTCACATGTGGGTGTATGACGGCGAGCAACCGCGGCGATGGAGGTCTCATCTGGAGAGGAGATGGATGATGTGGACGGGGCACGACTGCGCTTTGTACGCCTTACAGGACTGGACGGCACGTCGTCGGGGTCAGTCGGGGTCGGGGATGCCTTGGCAGTGGATGTGGGCGTGGCATCGGACACGTCGTCCATGTCGACGTCACGGTCATCATGATTGGGCTGAGAGGATGCGACTACAGAGGCTGTGAAAGAAAGGAGTCGGGCAGTTGGGAGAGGGTAGCGCTCACCATTGTCTTCATTGTTCTTGGTCACCGTCATGGCTGTGTCCTCGTCAGAAACGAACTGGCCATCGGCAGTTGTCTTCAGGTCGTTGAAATAGGTGAGGTTGTCGTCCAGGATGTGCTCGACCCGCTGTTGTGAGCTGGGAGGGGGTGGTACTGAGGTCGCGCGAATGCGAGCGCCCTCGGCGTGATTGTTGTCAGTGCGATGCAGTTCGCTGGACGGGGATATGTCCTGGGGAGCGGCATCGTCGCTCGTGGTGGCAGTGGCAGCATCACCGACCTCACGCTGTGGTGGATTGTTGTCGGCACCGTGCGTGCGTGCGTGATCGTCTGAAGAATGGGCATTGTCAATGTCGATGTCGATGTCATTGTCAATGTCGATGTCGATGTCATTGTCAATGTCGATGTCGATGTCATTGCCATCGGTGGTGTCATCGTCGTCAGTGGTAGTGTCGGCATCGGGGGTGTCGTTGCGGTCGAAGCCGCTGCAACCGGCACCGCTTGCCTGTGACTGTGTCTGTGTCTGAGTGAGGCTCTGCATGTCGGAAGCACGTTTCAGATGTGCTGCAGCATAGGCCTGGACGAGGTTCCTGAGGCGACGTTCAGCGTCCGCTCTCGTCTCGAGCATGAAGGGCTTGATGGAGGACAGGGAGTCCGTCTTGGGAATGAAGTTGTCGTTGTCGTCGAAGTCGTCACGATGGATGACGACACGCAACTTCTGCTCTGGGAGCTGGGCAGCGGAGAGGTCGAGGTCAGTGTCGCGCAGGTTGGGACGGTGACGGTGACGGTGACGATAGGCGTTCGCATTGAGAGCCTGGAGGGAGGTGGCATGACACGTCGGGTCAGCGATGAGAAGATGTTAGCGACAGAGGAAAGGAAGGAAGGAAAGACGAGGAGTGAAAAAAGCGACGCACCTCCATGAGCCCCTCGAGAGCACGGAGGACGTCATCATCAAGGGAGGGCTTTGCCTTTCCCTTGACAGAGAGGGCGTTGGGGTCGTGCCAGGCGAGCCTCATGGCCTGGAAAGTGTTGACGGCACGCTGGGCCTCACGTTCCTGCACGCCGAGCTGCCGTTCACGGGTGAGGGCACGGACCTGATCTTCGATGCGGTGTGTGCGGTTGTCGTCGGGGTCGGTGGTGCAATAGATGCCGTCCGGCCAGGTGATGCAGCCGGGCGGGGGAAGGTCGCCCTCAGAGATGAGAGAGGTGGTGTGTGGGGCCTGAGAGGCAGCGGCAGAAGAGCGATGGGCCTCGGGAACAGGCGCAAAGGGGTTGCGGTCGGTATTGTGGTCATGGTCGGGACCAGCGAAAAAGGAGGTGGTGGGGGTGGGGCCGAATGCTTCACGAAAGGAGGTCTGGCGCTGGAGGGAGAAGGGCACGGTCTGGTCGATGTCCCTGTCGACAAGGAAAGGCTGGAGGGCCTCCTGCATGCAACGACGGAGAACCGCAGCGCCAGCGTCAGGGTGGCAGAGGAGAAGGTCATACCTGTATGAAATGACGGTGGCAGACTCGAAAACGAGGATGGCGGCGTAGGTCCACATCTGTCGTTTGAACGTGAAGGTGGTGGGAAAGTCCCACCACTCCCAAGTGGTGAACGGAACGAGTCCGATACCGCGTGCAGGGGGGGCAGAGGTGGAAGAGGGAGGGAGGTTGGAGGTGAGACGGGAGACGCGTCTCCACGGAGCATGGAAGGACGGGGGTGAGCGAGCGAAGTCGGCGGGGGAGGAGGGGCGTCTGCTGGTGAGGAGGAGCCTGGCGACGTCCTCCCACTCAGTGTAGAGGTCGCGGATACGGCGGTCGCTGGCGAGCTTCCTCTCTTCACGGCGCCATGCACGTTGAGCATGGGTGAGACCGTCCTGACCACCATGCTGGTCGTCAACCTCACTGTCACTGTCGTCATCGTCATCGTTGTCACGGTCCTCCTCCTCCTCCTCCTCCTCCTCGTCATCCGGATCCTCACGGTTGGCAGGCCGCTTTCCCTTCTTCTTGGAGGGGGCGGCATGACCATGTTGCTGCTGACGACTTGCACGAGTGACGGCGGAGGTGGTCGCGGTGGTGGTGGCAGGAACGGCGGGAGCGGTGACGGAGGTCTTGGTGGCCTTGATGGCATTGAAGGCCTCTTTAGTGGACTTGAGCATCTTGCCGGTGTTGTCGACGCCAAACATGGCAAGGAGAGCCTTCTGGGCGGTCGGGCGGGCGGGAATACTGATGGCGCTGAGCTGGACCTCGAGGTTGAGAAAGGAGGGATAGTGGGTCCAGGTGAGGTAGACAACCTGTTTCAAGAACGCAAGGGTGATTTGTGAGCAGAGGCGATCGTGAACAGACAATTTATAAGGGAGGGAACTAACATCTCGAACAGCAGACTTGCGGCAGTGCTCTTGAATGTCGGGGTGGCCATAAATGGCACGGATGAGAGCGGCGGTGGGAGAACCAGGCGTCCAGAACTTGCCGTGGACGTCGGCCATGTAAATGCAGGGCTCCCACCAGGATGCGACCTGCAGGAGAGAGAGAGAGAGAGACAGTCAGAAGTTAACATGCGGGACATGAGGATGATAAAGATAGATATGTGATGGCGAGAACACACCAGAGAAGGTGAAAAGAGAAAACGCAAATGAGAAAAAGGATGAGAACGAGAACGAGCAAGAACAAGAAAGGACAAGAAATAATGAAACTATTTACACACCTCCTTGAGGGCACGCTGGATCGGGTTGAGGAGCTGTGCGATATGGGAAAAGGCAGAGCGGGACATGAAAGGGACAAGGGGAAGGTTATGGTTGGTGTCGATGTTGCTGTGAACGAAGCGGAGAAGCTTCAGCTTTGCAACGCAAGTGTCGAGAGCGGTCCGTTCGTCTGGAGAGACCCTGTCAGGAAGAACGCCGGCGGCATGGAGTTCCTGGATGGCAGTGGGGATGTCGTTGATGATGGCAGCAAGATAGGCATCCATCGCGACTCGCCAGCGAGCAGAGTGATAGTTGGCAAACAGACGGTGGATGGGGGTGGCAGGACCGAGATGGTGGACGAAGGCCTCGTCAATGCGCTCGAGGAGGGCGAAAAGGAGAGCGATCGGGACGGTGAACTTGGACCTGATGATGCTGTTCCAGAGCACCTTGAGCTCGCCCCGGGCCGTTTTGCGGACGTCGCTGCTGTCGCCCTCCCTAGCTTGCTCAATGAGCTCATCAACACGATGCTCATCGATGGGGAGCGGGTTGAAGCACCGAGCGGCGGCGCGCTGCATGTCGCTAGCCATGAAGGCGAGGATCTGGGGAGGAGAAGAAGAGGAAGTGAGCATGTCATGAGGGTGGTCCTCTGACCAGGCGCTGAAGAAAAAGCGAGAAAACAAAAACAAAACGCACCCCGCCCGAGGGACCAAGCATGAGGTCATGGAAGCGAGCGAACTTCATGTCGCCCTTTGCATCGAAGAGGTGGAGGCCGAGGGACTGGGTGGACTCGAGAAACCCCCAGACGTAGTCCTGGATGAGGAGCTCGTTCCACCGATTGAGGACGCCGGTGATGAGCGGGAGTCGCTCGATGGACCTGTGGGTGCCGCCAGCAGCGGCATGTCTGCGAAAAGTGGCCATGAGGCCCTCCTCCGGGGTCTCCTTGTAGACGTGGTGGTTCTCGTTCTGGGCGAGATGCAGGCCGAGGGTCTGATCGACCATCGCTGTTGGAAACAGGAAGGTGCCATGAGTGAGATGCCCGCACACATGTGGAGGAAACGCACCAGGGTCGTACAGGACGACGAGCCATTGACCTCCGAGGGCGAGGGTGGCTTCGAGTCTGTCGCGCTTCGGCTTGTTGACCCTCACGTCATAGTCAAGCTCGTCCGGGTCAGCATCGTCGCCAGTGAGCCGGGCCTGTGCACGCTTGCCCGCACGAACGAGCTCCTCGTATTGCTTGAGCTGCAGGGCAGTCCATTCGTCGAGCGCGTGAAGACGATGCTGCCCACCGGCAGCAAGAAGGACACCCTTGCCGTGTGCCGAATCGGCAAGCTCGAGCACGGGAAGGTCGAGGGTCGGCTCTGGTTCGACAGCGAACGTGCCAGGCTGGATGCAGTTGCGTGAGACGACGAGAGGAATGGCGCGCGTGAGGGAAAAGCGGTCCAGTCCCCACATGAGGAAGGACTGTAGCAGCTTTCCGACCTCGGATTTGTCGACACCGCGGATGTTCCACGTTCCAAACGTGATGTCGTCGCGGTGCTTGACGACGTCCAGACGCGCATAGCCCCACACGGCCTGCTTCGCCCTGGAATCAAGCGTCTGTCTGTCCGTGACAGACGACTCCAGGCGGCCGATGGTGCCAGCGGCGATGTTTTCTTCAAGGGTGCGCGCAGTGGCCCTCTGCAGGCAGATAACACGGTGAGTGTGCTTTCTGAGAACGCGCTGTTCACACTGACCTTGACACTCTTTCCTTTCTTCTTTGCAGGCCCCGCCATGGATGTTGAAAACGGGCCCTGACGCGTTGGCGATGGCACACGTTAGTCAGGGTCCTTACGCGTTCACGACAGCATATCGCATAACGTGCACCACGTCACGTTGCAATGTGATATGGTGCGCGTGGGTGGTCACGACGGGTGCTGGACGCCAATCTCGTGACTGTGATCGAGGGGGAGGGGGGGCGAGTGGATGTGCACGCGTCCTGGGCAGCGATCAAGGTGAGCCACCCATCGAACATCGTGATTACCTATCCCATGTCATGTGTGGCCTTGAATGAAGAGTGACAAGACTGGCGCACATCGGTGGCCGATGTTCAGCCATGCCGAACGTGGGTTATGTCCATTGGGGCGTTGACGCCACACCTGATAGACCTTGCACATTTCCATGTCGTCCAGAAATGTGCAATCGGTGCTCCCCAAAACAGACGATGGTGTGCGCTGTGGTGTTACACAATTCCCTCTGCAGTAGAAATGTGGCGATCCCACCGATGCACATTTCTCTGTGTCCTCGAAATGTGCGATGTCCATACAACAGAGGGGCTGCCTATGATGCCCATGACACTTTCCTCTTCGTGTCCCGCCCCACCATGTCTGCACTCACATACTCCACTTCCACCTCCCACTCCCTTTGTGCCCGCTTCAGCACGCTGCTGCTACTACCAGCAACCATTCCAAGCCCTGATCCTTCCCCATGCCCATTGCCACGACGTGTCAGATAGCCGTTCTCGCTCAGCTGGTCTGCCGTCGTCGCACCCATCATGAACCGGATCGCATCGTATGCGCCATACGTCTTGTCGGCCTTCCATCGTCGGACCACGTCCTTGTGCAGCGATGCAAGCGCACTCGGTGTCAGGGGAACCACGTCCCGCCCCCACACAGGCCCTGTGAACGCTCTTGATCTCTCCGCGGTGGCCAGACCGAGACGACACAACAGGAAGGCAGTGATGCCTTTTGCATCTGTGCGGGATAATGGAGGTGGGTTTCTGTCATCGATGGACGACTCACTGTACTTGTTGAACCACTTGACGTTGTTCGTCGTCTTGTCCCGACTCCGCCGTGAGATCGGCGACTCGCGGTCGTACATGCAGATGATGTACCATGTCAACATCCGCATGAACACCACCCGGTCGTTCACCCCCTTCCCCCCGTTCTTGTTCACCTTCGCCACCCACCCTAGCGTTCGTATGTGCCCTGCGAACTCTCTCTGTTCCATCGGCTGCCTCACCTTCACATCCTCGTCGCTCGCAAAGATGGCCGGCAGCAGCCCAGCACACGCGATGGACGCTACCATCGCCAGCTGGTGCAAGGGCTCCCTCGGGTCGTATGAGGTGCGTGCATACCTGAACGCCTCCAGAATATAGCCCTCTATGCCCTGCTCCTCCACGCCACCCTCCATGAGGTGCTCTTTCGGCAGCACTGTCTTGTGTAAGACGCTCTGGAAGTCCTTCAGAAACACCTCCATCGCTGACCATTCACCCATAGGTGCTTCAGCCACCATCCTCGCCGACGTTTGACGTGCGCGTGCTGCTGGCGTGCGTGCATGTGTCATGATCGCTGCCGACGTGGGCGGTCCCTTTGGGTGCGTCATGCCCAGATCCATCCACACGTCATGCACCACCCGCCGTGTGGGTGCACCTGGGCCAGCATGGCCTCCTGCATGACGAGGACGAGGTGCAGACCAAGGGACATGGTGGATGCGAAGCCGCTCGCAGGCCATCATGAGGCCCTGTTCCATCAGACCGTCCGTCTCTGCCTGCTTCGTCACCCCCAGCCGTGTGTGTGCGAACCGAGTCACCTCCCGCATTGCAGCACGTGTCACATGCACGAAATGGCCATCTGCGATGAACGGCGGGCATTGCCGTGGTCGCTCTTTGTGACAGTGTGCGACGATGTCCTTCACGAACTGTGCAAGGGGCATCTTCGATGGATTCGGCCGTCTCAGCGCCATCTCTGCATGTTCAGGGGAGGGGACCACCACCGCCTCGATCAGGTGGCAGAGCGTGCTGTTGTTGTCGATCGAGAGCGGGTAGGGACACTCTAGCCATGCCCCGAGCGCTCCTCGTCGTTTCCGTGCTATGTCCGCATCCAGGCCACCTTCTGCAAGCATGGGGGCCACCTCCTCCAAGACAGCGTTGCGAACTAAAGTGCTCACGTCCGCAAGGAGACTTCGCAAGGCCACTTCCGCAGCATAGCTGGCGAGGCGTAATCCCTGGTCTTCTTGCTGGTCTGGGCGCTGCAGCCGCAGCTCATGGCAGGGCATGAGTCGCATCGCAACCTTGACAGTGAACCCTGCCAGGTAACTCTGGTCGTCGTGTTCAGTCAGCTCGAGAATGAAAAAGGGTGATGACACACTCACTGCATAATGGCCTTTGCCATAAGTGAGCTCTTGTGTTCGCTGTGAGGCAGTGAGCGGCAGTCGTGTTCCTGGATGAATCGGCCATCTGTCTTTCTGGATCGCGATCGTTCCAGACAGAAGTGACCCTCCTGAAATAAACGTGTCTGCAATACAGGGCAGACCGTCGTTCACCACCGACAGTCCGAGCCAGGTGCGATCCATGAGTGCTCTCGTCAACACCCGTGCGTTGCCTGTGTGAGCATAGTTCAGCGTACGCTCTAGCATGGAGATGGTCTCGAGCATGTATGGATCGACCACATAGCCAGACTTCAGGGAGGGTTCCACCGAGTTCCACAGACGCTCTATCAGACTCGTGAGTGGGTATGTCAGAAACTGGAACAGTTCAGGCACCAGCTGCAAACAGCTTTCAGTAGGAAAAACAAGGCCCATCAAAGAGAGGGGAGGAGGAGGAGAAGGGACATACGTCCTTTCTGAGTACCATACAGACGTCCTTCACTGGACCGAGCACAGATGGATGTGCCCAAATTCGGGTGACAGGCTTGATGATGTCCCTGAACACGATGCTAGCGAAAGGGTCAGTCAGGGTGGTGTGAATGAAAGCGAGAGCGATGCTCACTCTCCTGATCTGCTTGCTGGTGCAAGTCGTTGTATGTCTAGCTGGTAGGTATTCTCGAATCGCATGGACTGAGGTTGGTTGTCACCCTCAACCTTCTCTGCAAACCGTCGGTGTGGAAAGGCCTCGCGGACCCTGTCCAGAGAACGTCGCCACCTGTTCCTCGTAGGTGCTGTCTGTGCCATACAGCCTGCAAGCGCGCTGGTGAGGAGACCGAGTTGGACCTCATGGAATTTCGCTGCATCCCTGACCCGATGGGAGATGGCATTGTAAATCTGACAGGACAAGGCTTGGAGGACATGGGATTGACCGTGTGCATGCTGAGAACGGTCATCGTTGTCGTTGTCGTTGTCGTTGTCGTTGTCGTTGTCGTCATCGTCATCGTCATCGAGGTCGTCCTCAGTCATGTGACTGTTTGAACGACTCTCTGCACGTGAGTGAGCGCTCTCGTCATCACTGCTGCTATCACTTTCATCGTCCCACTGTATGCTGCCCTGTGCCCTGTCTCTGTGTTGACCCTCAGGTCGCTGGTATATAGAAAAACAATGGCGTCTTCGCAGGTCAGCATTCAGAAGATCTAACCTGCATGCGAATGGTGAGATGACGCCGTTCGCCTGCATGTTTCCATATTTCCGTGTGAAAGCGAGAGGATACAGAGTGTACTTGACTGGCGCCCTGTCTGCCGATGCCAGCGTGCCATCACCGTCATCGTTGTCATCACTATGGACCACATCCTCACGATGATGATGATGGCGGCGTTGCTGGTTGTGTCGAGAACGGGCGTCGAATAGGCTGTGAACCTTGGAAAGGTCGAACAGACAGCCTGTGTCGATGCTCTTTTTGATCTCACGTCGGACGATCCGGTGCCCATCAGGGCCATATACAGAGATCTCGTTTCCGTCCATGTCGAGGACAGGCAGGGTGGCGAGATCCACCTCGAGACGCTCGCCATCGGGACTATCGAACACGACAGGGTGTTCATCCAGAAGTTCATCCACCGGAATGTCGCTCCACTCCAGCACCTTCACGAAACTAGAGTGGAATATATGGAGCGTGAGTCCATACTGACGAACAAACAGAGTTCAGTTTTGGGCAGGCACATACTTGATATGAGTGGCGACAGAGAACCGGAAAAGCTTGAGGTGAGCATAATCCCGGTCCCTTCTCCAATTCCTGGCCTCGACAGCAGTCAGGTCATGGTCGTAATGAAGGATCTGTTGGTTCTGTCCGTATGTCAGAGCGATGGCGACGGGAGTGTTGTCGGTGAGAAATCGGTCTGTCTTCCAACTGGCAGGTGCACGTGCCACCCACTCGGCCCATTCGTCCAGCATGTACTCATGGAGGGCACGTATGTCACGCAGTCTGAGGTCGATGATGCGACGTGCTTCCCCAGGTCTATAGCTGTGGCAATGCTGTTTACTTCCTGGAAAACGGGGCGTGATCGAGGGAATGGGGAAACTCACAAGATGTCAGTGACCGAGTTCACCCTCTGTCGACTGAGTGGCTCTGGGTACGTGTCTCGGCAAGAGAAATCTCTGAGCCTGAGCGTGGCAAACGCATGTGCCATGAACATCACGAGTATTAGCGCATGATGTGTGGTCATGGCTGATGTGGCTGCATTCAGACGTGGCCATGTCCCAGTCGCATTCAGCGGATGGTCAGGGACAAGCCACTCGTTCGGAACCATGCATAGCCAGGCATGTTCCTCCATGCGTCTCCCGAAATACATCATCCGTCCCCGGACATCAAAGGGGAGTCGTGTGGCCTTGTTGCCATCAGGCCATAGCCGCTGGAGCATCGAGAAGTCAAGATGCAGTTGCCACGTGTGGTCCATGGCAACGTTAGGGAGAAGGGCGTCCAGGCCACGACGTGCACCGACGTACAGGGAATAGTCCAAGTAGTGTGGCCCGACGCAGCTGGCGATGTCTGGACTCTCGATGTTTATCCGGTGACGACGCTCGATCTCAACACGATGACGTCTGGAGAGAAGCCTCATGGCACCCCTGGCATCACCCTTGGCCCACAGGTTGCGGAGAACGTCGACACCAAGGGTCCGCACACGTTCCTCATGAAAAAGGCCGATATGATCGTGTCGTCCCTCTTCCTTGTCATGGTCATATATGGCAGCCTCGACTGCATGCTGGTCGGGTGCATCCACGGCCTGCAATATGGATGGCACGTCAGTGGCATCGAAAGGTGCGTCATGCTGCCCTTCGTCTGGCAGTGCATCTCTGAAAACAGGAAGAGAGTCACCAGACAGCCATGTCATGCATCGAAACTCACCTGAACAGAAGATTGTTCTCGATCTCGCTGTCAGACATGGTGTGGGTGGTCAGTGTGTGTGATACAACGGTGAGCGTCACCTGTGTTTTAAAGACAAAAATGAGGGATCTAGATGCCATTTCCTGCCAAGGGAACGACAACCGAGGCAATTGAACTGGCGGACATGTCCATGTATCCAGGGTCGACGGAGGCGATATGAACGCCGTTCATTGGATGTGTCTCCACATGTCGGAGAGCTATCCTGATGCGTTTGCATTCACAAACCAGTCTGTCGTGGACAAACAGAACTGTAGAATACTCACTGTACATGGTCGTCGTCGTCCATGATATCATGATATGTTATATGAACATTTCCATTACCTCTAGAAATGTGCAATGTGTTGTCATATTTGTTTGCACATTTCCTTGACATCAATAAATGTGCAATGTTTGTGTGTATTGTCGCCTTTGTTTGCACATTTCCCTTACCCCATCAAATGTGCAATGTATTGTCATCTTTGTTACACATTTCCCTTACCCCATCAAATGTGCAATGTATTGTCATCTTTGTTACACATTTCCATTACCCCATCAAATGTGCAATGTATTGTCGTCTTTGTTACACATTTCCCTTACCCCATCAAATGTGCAATGTATTGTCATCTTTGTTACACATTTCTCTTACCCCATCAAATGTGCAATGTATTGTCATCTTTGTTTACACATTTCCCTTACTTCATCAAATGTGTAACATGCGTTGTCACATTCATCTGCACATTCATTTGACTTCATCAATTGTGCACTCCATCACCTTTGTGTTCATCATTCTCATGCTGCCTGCATGTCGCCTAATGGACACTATTTGCAATTGTGTTACTATACATGCCTCTCAATATGTTTATCATGTATCCATCAATTAAGCTAATACATTAATATGCTATTATTCATTCTCACAGCGTGTTCAGAACTCACTGTATCGTATTGCCCAACATGTTACCAATATAATGTGGTAAGGATGCCTGCTTACTGTAGTTGCTACTAGACAAGCTCGCACACATGCCATCCAATGAACAAAATGCATGCTTTCCATGTTTTTCTATGCGCTCTATCAGATGACAGTTGAGGCACTCATGTATGGTCTGGGATATCAACTAACGCTTCACCATTCATTTGCTCAGGGTGCATGCATGATGTCCTCCAGAGTCAGCACTGCTCTGTTACCCAGTTACATTCAACTCCATAGTCACGTTGCTACATTGTAATATTTATGAGTACTGTACTACATTATTGCTTTGATGCCCGCTCTGACTCTTATTTCCATTTCTCATGCATCCGTTCTTTCTAAATTACCCATCACAGTCTACACTAGAGTGTACAAATATATTCTCGTTTACACCCATTTTCAACGCCACACTCGTGTGAATTTTCAAAAATCGTGAGAATCTCCTTCCCAAAACGCACACCCAACCCACTCTGAACCCCAACCCAATTACAAAAAATCTGTTTAATTTGATGAATATCTAGAATATTCTGACTCAGATTATGCAATACCTCCACCAGACAGTAGTCCTGCACCTGACACTGATGGAGATCTTCCAGATGATACATCTCAAAAGGGTAAACATCTTTCCATCTTTAATAAGTCATACATATCATAGTTTTATCTCATTTCATCACCCATACAGTAGCACTAATCCCAAACCATTTACTAGATTTATTTCCATCACTATCTGGAGTCAAACTTCAGTTCCCTGACAACTTGCTATCATTCAAAATGGTTAGTTTCTGATCACTAATTTCTATTGTCAACTAAAAGTGAACGGAAAAATGAAAGAAAAGCAGAGATTTGACGAATACTGAAATGGGCACAAATACAGATGAAAAAAGATCAGAGGAAATAGAAACAGGCCCTAAAGGCAAAACAGAAACTCGAAAGTCGAAAGGAATTGGCTCAAGCAAAGGAAAAGGAAAAGGGAAAAGGAGAAAAAGAAGAGGGCAAGCAAAAGAAGAGCCAGAGACTTCTGATGATCTTCATCTACATTTAGATGCTGTGAAAAACACTGATCCATCCTCTCCATATGACTTCAAATCAGTCACTCTGACCATCAGCTCAGGAGCTATCGAACCAGGGAGGTGTAAGAGTACTCCAGTTTCGCCCATTCCCGGACCAAGCAATCAAGATATTATAACCCACGATTCAGATGTCGCCATTTCTGCACAACAGGCGATGAAACTTTTACACTGGCTTGAAGAATTGGCAGAGATATGTGATAATGATCTAGAAACCTTACACTCTGAAGTGCGTTTCATTAATCCTGTGAAGTAGGAGATACATCACTCATTATTATTATTTAGGTGGTGGTGGGCATGAAGATCATGTACCAGTTAGAAAACAACAGAGATAAGCTCCTCCAGATCAGACATCATTTGCAAAATGTGAGAGTCCCATTCTCCTCTTTCTTCAATCACATGTCATCACTTCTCTTTCCCAAAGACATCTTTCAGGAGAACATTGGGCCGAATCGCCCGATATTTTCATAACCTCCGTGAAAAGGGAGTAACTGTTGATGAGATCACACAGAGTGGATTTGTTGTATTGACCAAGATCTTACACATTAGATGATAGCAACATTGAATATCTCAGTACTATAGCTATTTACAAGAACTGACTTTTTCCTTGTGATCTACATGTCGGACAATCATAATACTGTGATGATGCTTTGTCTGATATCTCCTGGTCCTTCAACATATCTCCAGAGACATCTATCATTCTCTCCCAGTCCTTTCTGGTAAGATTTTGATTTGATCCATTTATCTCATGAAGGATCTTCCATGCTGTTTCAGATTGTCTACCATTTCCGACTATTCCATAGTTTTTCCCCCGGTATATTGGCTTTTGCAAAATTTCCAGGAAGCTCTGTGCATATGGCCAAGTGTCCAGAGTCTTTGAAACATCTGCTGCTAGTATAGAAAGACTGCCAGGTCTTGAGGGGAGTGCCTGTAAGCAAGTGACATGATACCATATTTCACATGATTTGCAGAAACGCTGAATGGTTCGATCTGGATTATATGGCTTTTGACATTGTGGACAACATGTCATCAGCTGATCCTGTTCGAGAGCATATGAGTAAGCAAATGAATGAATAGGGTGTCTCAAACCAAAAAGTGGTAAGGTTATGTCAGCGGAGAACACGAGCGAAAAAAGTTGGACCAGCGTGGGAGAACGTACAACACGTGCCACATGATGTACAAA
>JBBPMH010000246.1:0-40302 GCA_038090235.1 Pulveroboletus ravenelii | reverse complement strand
CGCTCGGTTGGAACCCAAGCAAAAGCCAACTCATGGTTGAGGACAATCCACCGGACCAGCTTGAGTTCTTCTGGCCATAGCCAGTCGGCGGGATCGAGGTTGAGCGCATCAGTGCGCTCCTGTGTGAAACGGACCCCCGGGACGAAGTCCGGAGGGTTAGTAGGTAACGGAAAAAGTCCAGCGAGAGGATCGTCCGGTAACCGGCGGAGGACACGGTACCCCTCTGCGAGAGGGGCCATGACTGGCTGGACCTTTTTAGCAACAGGCTTGTAGGCCCAAGAACGAGGAGAAGCAGAAGGAGTATATGTAGAAAGAAAGGCGGACACAGTAGAGGGGGATAAAGCGGTCTGCGTAGAGGATAGAAAATCGTAGAGTGGAGACCGGCGATGGGCGGGCACTCGGTGTGCCGACTCCATCCGGACCGGACCAAAGAAAGCGGGCGGTACGGAGACAAAAAATGAAACCGGAGACAAAGGGGGTGATGGACAGACGGACAACGAAGTGAGGGACGTAAAAAGAGCTTGTGAATCTCCCCAACCGGTCGGTGGATCATCGAAACCTAAAAACCCACTTCTACCATAGCCTCATGCTGGGAACAGAATAGACCGCGCTGGCAACGCGGGCAGCCTTCCGTCCAGGGCTTGGTAGGGAGTTGATACTCCTTTCTGGTATTAGGATCCCGGAGAGTGATAGTCTGAGCTCTGTCCGGGAAATCGTCAGTGGTAGCACTAAGGAGACAATGGAAGGGACGTCCGAGCAGCAAATCGAAATTAGCATGGGGAACGACTTGAACCTGAAGGGAGACTTCTCCAGCTCCGAAGTCCAAACGCAGGTTCTCCACGACTCCAATAGTTGGCTGGATGGTCGTGTTGGCGTTGGACATATTCATCCGGTAGTCGGACCGGACAGGTAGCCCAAGAGACTCCCACACCCGCTTGGGCATGGCGATGATCTCGGACCCGGAGTCGAGAACTCCCGTGATAGTCCGGTCGGTACCGGCTACCTTGGCTTCCAGGGACCGGAGCGGGATACTATGGTGTGCGACTATAAGGCCTTCCTCATTGCGCTCTACGCGACCCCCAAAGTGGCGTCCTACCGCCCCGGGGTCACGTCCAGAGAGCTCATAGCCTGCGAATTCATTAACATGAACAATATTAGAGGAAACAGGGATGCGCTTGGTCGCAGAGAGGTCCCGGATTTGCTTCCGGACCTCCAGGGCGACGGAGAGGAGTTCCTTGACAGGAACCGGCATGGTAGCCGACAGAACCCGGTCAAGGATACGTTTAGGGGCATTTTCATCTTCGAGAGGAAAGGAGTAACGGAACTGCCCGGCAGGGGCAGCGGCAGAGACAGGTGGCTGTTGGCGAGGCGAAACAACATTGGATGGGGTCGGAGTCAGAGGTCGAGGAACCGTGGATGAAGGGGTAGGAACGACTTGAGGCTGAGCAGTGGACGGAGCGGACAGAGAGGGAACAGCAGTAGACCTGGATGGACCAGGAGTAGGAACCCGGTCAGCTTGCACAGCCGGTGACAAGATCTCTTCCGACACGGAGGCTGAACGAGGAGAAGGGCGAGCGGGCTTCCAGATCTCTACACCATCAAAGCGGACACGTTTGCCCTTGTCCCTAGCCTTATCAGCCTGGAAGCTAGCCCAGGCTTGAGCGATATACGGCTGGAAGTCAGGATAATCCGTGTCCAGACTGTCGTCAGCACCCCATTCCCTTGTTACTGGGGTCATAAAGACCGACGGGTCGATGTCCAAGACAGCATCCGTCTCCGGAGCTGCAAGGGTTAGGAGACCGGTGGTGACCATAGTAGACGGACCGGCAGCGGCCTGTTGGTGTAAGCGATCCAAACAATCCTTAAGACAAGTAGTCCCCAGGATATGGGGAATACGGCTCCCGTCCGGAAGGCTTAATCGTCCGCTTGCATCACAGATAGCTTTCCCTGCCTGTATGTAAGCTTCCACAAGGGTACAGTTCCTAATGAAATGGGAAAGGTCCAAGCAGAAGGCGTAGCCGGAGTTAGCCGGACGCCGTGTTGCAAGCTGTTCTTGCTTAACCGGGGCCGGTCGAGGCTGTTAAGCAGCTGCTGGAGTCGGTTGCAACATCGGCGATGCCCAGGCAGGGAAATAGGGCTGGCCAGTCAGGGCCGGCAAGTCTTGGGGGAGAGCAGATCCTGTGAGCAGGAACTTAGCAGCTTCTTCGACGTATTCTATGGGATATGGGTCGTTTGGATGATGGTCGCTCCTCTTTATCAGGAGGCGTTGGCAGACCAATGCCCCTAAATCAGCTGGCAGTCCGGCGAGAAAGAGGGCGTCCCGGTCTAGTTCCGAAAACTTCCGGTTAGCGAGGAGAGTCCGGGCAACCTTCTGGAACTTGCGCTGGTAGTCACCAAACTCCGCTAGAGTTCGGATCTGCTTAGTACGGGATTCCTGGACCAAATACTGGATGTCAGCACGGCAATAACGATTAGCACCACCTTCACATCCGGGGTACATCTTTTTGACCGTGGTTACAAAGTCATCCCAGGAAGCAGGGTCAGCAGTGGCTTCATCAAGGAGCCTCCAACCTTCGGACTCTTCGAGGTCAGCATACCGGATCGCCGCTCGGATCTTCTGAGCATCGGTGATACCGGCAGCATCTCTGAGTTCACCTACATCCTCTAGAAAAGCCAGTAACAGCACGGGGGTTTTCCCATCAAACTTAGGAGCATTCTGGGTGCCCTGTATAGGCATCATAGCAACTTGGTCGGCCATTGGGCAGATCGGGCGGGGTTGGATAACTGATGTCAGTGGGGGCAGAGCAACAGCTGGCGGAGCCGGGCGGACTAGCAGGTCTGGCGGTCTGGAGGGGGTTTGACTGACTAGGAAGAATAGGGACAGAGCGGAAGATGAGGAAGATGATGATGTTTCGGAAGGGGTGCATGGTGACGCAGAGCAGTCCGAGGAGAGTGGTGTAAGAGGTGAGGAAAACAGGAAAGGATCTTCCCCATGCCTTTGCGGCATGAAAGGTATAAATGCTCCGGGGAGTGGATCACTTAGGTCGGACCGGTCGGCTATTGTGCCTTGGAGACAACGTGATCCACCGGTGTTAACAACCACCATGGATCGGTGTACAGTGTGGGACGGTGTAGACAAAGGAGTTGAGGTAGACAGTGACAGATCTAAGTGACTTCCGGTAGCCGCTGACAGATCCGATTGGGTATCCACAGAGTAACTGATTCCGAGATCGGCAGAATCCGGAAGGTCAGCACTGTTATGACGAGCGTCAGGAGACAGAACTTGTTGAAAGAAACTAGAATCTTCAGAGATGTCTAGATTCCGAAACTCCGAAAGCAATTCTTCAAGTTCGAGACGGCGTGCAGTAGGACAGAGACTTCATCTGGAACCCCTTTGTGAGTCCCTCACGGTGGGCTCCAGTTGAAGAACACTGATCCTGTCTGTGGGGGGCAGGATGAGTGGTAAGTGGGTCTAGAAGCACGGTGCACTCGACTCTAAAGGGACTCAAAGAAAGGGAAGTGAGAGAACGAGATCTCCGGACTACTTGTACCTGTATTCTGATAGTCCGGGCGGACTAGCGGAGCGATGAGCAATAGAATGGTGCAGTGGATGATAGAGAACGGTGACGGTGACGGTAAACGGTGGGCGATGAGCAGTCGGTCGAACAGTAGACGATAGTTGTGAGCCAAACGGGAGCTGTCCTATTCAGGACTAGGTACATTCCTTATAGTCCGGGCATTCCCAGGACTCTGTAAGGTACGGTAGGACGACTAAATAGTCCGAGACATCGGTAGTAGTAACAAAAGCGTAGTCCGTGTCGTCAAGGAACTCAAGGACTCAGGGAAACAGTGGAAATAAAGGATAAAAGTCAAAAGGGAAACGTAAACAGTACCTGGTAGTAGACCAGTAGTAGACCAGTAGACCGGTTGGTCGTATGTAAGAGAATGGTAAGTAAGGATGGATGGACATTAAACGGAATAAAATGGTAGGCATAATGGGGCACTGTACCGGTTGGAATATAGTGAATATAAACGTAGAGGCACGCTGCGCTCTACATCGCGCTCAGGTACTTTACCAGGGGTCGCTTTACTGGACCTTCCCCTGTGTCGGTTGTCAACCTCTGTCCTAGACATTGGTCTGTCAGGTGCCCTGGAAGGGTGCCGTCCTGGCCCCTTTCCATGGCCACTGTTAGGCGTATACAATGTTTTCCAGTGAGTGATCTCTGCTCACTGTGCGTCCACGTTGAGCTCATTGGATTCGACTCAGATACCTTCCCACTCCCGCAGGTCCGGTTCCTTTCCCTTCGACTGTGACATCCCCGCCATTCGGTCAGCTGATATATCATGTGTTGTGTCTTGTACCCTTCTCATCCATGAGTGGTACTGCGTGCGCTCCAAATTCGTCAGGTCTTTCTCAGCCTGTACGATCGGATCCAGTACCATCCTAGTACTGGGGGTCACAGCCGCTGCTCTCTCACGAGCACGCTGTCTCTTAGATACTATGGTGGTCCACGGTTCCCCTGTCAAATCAGGTGTTACCTCTTCAATTCTCACTTGTACAGGAGTGTCTTTCACTTCTGGCGTGTAGTACCCAGTACTTCTACTGTAGTCCACACCCTCTCGCTCTCCCTTAACCAGTTCGGGAGCAGAGGGTGGCAACCTCGTTAGGACGGCATCATGATAGGGTCATTTCATGGCGTCCAACGATACTTCCAGGGTTTCTACCACTGGGGACATAACCGGAGCGGATGACTCACTCACTGTGTGGCATCTGGGGGTTCCAAGTGCTTCCGCCCTGGAGGTCTGCCCACTTCTCAAAGAGTATCTATGCATAGTTAGTATCGAAACGAATATAACAGGCTTACTGTCTCGTTGATTGGGTGATCAGGTGTGTGTCCAATCTTCTTGGTCCATCCGCTGGCCAGGCATAAAGATTCCAAAGTTAGATGGGTGACGCGTGAGCACGGGAGTTGAATCGAGAGTTAAGGTAGAGAAGTGTTCAGTTAAAAATATGCAACAACAGCTACAAGAGTCGAACGTTTGCATGAATCCCCCTAGAGTAACTGGTATAATCTCTTGGAAGACTGAGGAGAGTAAATACATGGGCATTCCAACTATATACTTTGTCGGCTAGTCACTAATATCACTGGATCAGTAACCTAGGTGCTGAACTGAGTCCGGAAGCCTTCTTCCACTGCCTGGGTTGAGGGCTAAGTCCCAGTGAAAAATGGTGATATGTAAAGCGATGTACAAGTAGTTAGATATATACAATAGATCTACATCATCTTGCATACAAAAATCGCGTAACCATAGGTGCATCTACTAGCTCAATATACCCAACACTATACCATGCTATTCCACATAATTTACATAGCTCTACATATATTGCCTGCGGTTTCCCGATCCTCATCCATTTGCTATGCCAATCTATGTAAAACGAAGCAGTCATGTGATTTGCCACTAGCAGCGCTGCATATGAATTGGTATGTACAAATATGTGATCGCCTGCACCCATCCTCACACCACTGCCACATGCCACCTGCCAATAAAAACACTCCCAAAGCCCTTTGCGAAGATGAAAAATGATGGCCAACATCTGTCCAATCCTCACCACAATGAGCCAATCCGAACGAGATATCTAGTGCATATGGAGGCTTGAAAACTTGGCAATAACATCTGCTATTCCATTGGTCCACGCACTGCTGGAGACCTGCCAGATTGCCCATCAGAATGATATATTTATATAAACTGAAACTTACCAGTTCCTTCACTTCATCCTTGTACTTCTGTGCAGGCAGATTAGTTGACAACGTACTTGGTAGAAAATAGTAACTCACTGTCTTTGCTTCCGCAGACAAGCCCTCGAAGTAGGAGTTGAATTCCTCCAATGAACCACCAATTTGCTTCTGAAAACGGTGCATGCAAAGGGTCCTGATAGAATAGTTCATCAGTTTAAATAATAGATATTAAGTACTATACTTACCTTGCACTTTTATTTGATGGGGGACGCCATGTCTTCTTCTTCTCAGTTGCTGCTGGTTGTGACACTGGCCCCAGCACCAGTGGCCCTGGTGCTGTCTGTGTGGGTGGTTGTAAAGGTGGCCCAGGCACCATCTCAATTGTGTTTGTTACTGTGCCAAGAGTGATTGTTAGTGCTGTCACACCCCAGGCAGACGACTCACTTGTCTCTCCACTTGCCTCCTCAACTGGAGAATTGCCATGACCACCATTAGTTTCAAATGTGTTGACATCACTTTGCGGCAGTGTGCTTGGGAGTTTCTGTGGCAGACATGTGTCAATGGGAGGCTGGATGGGGAACACTGATAGCCTACAAGGAAGGTTAGCAAATATAAATAAACGAGCCCATACTTACAGTGGGTTCTTGATTAAGGGAGGCGAAATGATGGTCCCCACATTGCCACCTTCAACAGTGTTTGACAGAGGAATGTCCACTGTAGTAGACGTGTCTAGAGAAAACATTAGTAATTCAATTATTCCATATATATCATCTCGCCTGGCACATAAGCATAGTCATTGTAAAGACCCGAGAGATCGTCAGCATCAGGAACTGTGAAGTGTGATGGTGATGGACTGGAAGGCGTCAGAAGCTCAGGTGAATATGAAAACGACTTTGTGCTCATAGGGTTATTGGTTGCATGGTCACTTGCTCCAACTGAGGAACTTGAACATGACAACATGCTGACTGATATATTGGTTGGAGGGCTATTTCTGTGTTTGTCGATGTCCAGGTCCAGGGACAGGCTAAGTCTTGCACATTTGGACTTCAGTGATAGGCTGGCATCCCTCATGGCTTCCTTCTTCACTTTGCGTTTTCCATCCAATCTGTTGGTAAACCAGGTCTGTTTAAACGACGAGTAGTGCTTTTTTCCAAGCATATCGCTCTTCCAGGAGTCTTCACATAGGTTGAGTTCCAGATGCGATCGTGCAACCTCAGTACAGAAAATCTTCTTGACTGTCAGTGACATTGATGACCAGGTGGTTTGACTATCGATGAGCCCATGAGTGCGAAGGTCATGCCAGATCTCCTGTGCTGTCTGGAGAATGTTACCTATTTTGTCATTTGGAAGCGCTTGCCCTTCCTGGTCTTCCAGGAACGATGTATATGAGTTCGCAGGCTGTCCTTCCACAGTATTGAACCACTTCCTCCACTCCTTCTCAGTCCAGAAGCGAACATTCTTGTAATCAGCCTGATTGAGCTGTGGAAGTGGGTTTGTGTTTAAGATTGGCATGGTACCAATTGGCACAGAGCGTAGTGCAACATTGATGGGATCATCTATTGCAGACATGCTGGATATGGCTAGCCATGAAACTAGCATACTATATGCGTTTCTACAATAAAAGTAATATCAGTAATCA
The DNA here is from genome assembly GCA_038090235.1 of Pulveroboletus ravenelii. Taxonomy (NCBI): domain Eukaryota; kingdom Fungi; phylum Basidiomycota; class Agaricomycetes; order Boletales; family Boletaceae; genus Pulveroboletus; species Pulveroboletus ravenelii. The sequence goes on along the minus strand of JBBPMH010000246.1, from coordinate 32,925 downwards.
AGACCATTATAATTGACTTACTGAATGGCAGATCGTTCTGCCTTGAGCGACGTGATTTCAATCTGAAGCTTGCTAATGGTGTCTTGAAGACATCTTATCTGTTGTAGATGATGCATATATGCACTTAAATAACTCAAAATTACTTACCTGGTATGTCTCTTGGAATATCTGTGAATTGCCACTCCACACCGAGGCAGTGGTGGTAGTTGGTAAAGTTGAAGCATGGCTGTTGTTACAAGTGAAGCAATCGCTGCTCGTGGTATTGTACAAATCAGTCCTGGAAGTAAACATGGGAGAGGGAGAATTCTGGCCACTGCCTGGAAAGTTTGGAAAGGATAGGGGGATAGACATGATGGGAAGACAGAATGGTGGTGTTTAGCACTATTTGTCGCATGTCGATGTGAATTTTCCAAGTCCAATTTTTTGTGCTTGCACACTATCGCCTCTCTACTGCCATGTTCAATGAGACCACCATCAAAGTCATAGAAAACGTCATTGTGCTTGAGGTTGAAAACCTCCTGCAAGGTTGGCCAGCATATGTCATCAATTTCATGCCAGGTGACACCAGTCTGCATGTAAATGTTTCATATGTATGTACTGTGTGAATCACCTAACTATTCTACAGAAAATCATCCTACACCTAAAGAATCCTTCAAGGTACATTGCAGTTGACACAGATGATGAAGATGAAGAATCTGGAGCCCATCCAAGTGAGTATAGTAGGTCCCACACTGTGCATATACTCACCTGTTTAATTGAGGTATAGGAAAGTTAATCACCAACCATGATGCAAACATCAGGGTTCCAAAACCATGGTTAGTCGTATTCTATATGTTTCTTTGGTCTTATCTTTGCAGTTGTAATGGTTTAAGTCGACCATATGAAAGCCCAGAGGAGTCCTCTGACAATGGCAATGATGAGTCGTCCTCTGGCAGGCAGACTCCATCGACAGCCATCAATGCGATCCCAGTAAATTTCACTGGGATCCTCAAGGACACTGCTCCTGTCAAGCGCAAATTCTTGGACAAATCCTGGCCCCCTCATTGGCCCTGTGGACGCCCCTTATGCAAGATTCCAACTGATTCCTCAATTGCTTCATATGATGCCTTTATGACATTCCTGGCAGCAGTCAAGGCCATACCGGAAGGCGACAAGGAGAAACCTATTGGAGGTGATTTCACATTGAAGAATTGAGGTTTTTGTTGCTCATCGTTGTCTCATGGACTTGCACACTGTTGTTGTACCATTATTGCACATAATAATGTTTTCTGAAATGCAGGAAGTTTTCTTGTACATTGGCCAACAGTCTCTGGACCAACAATGAGTGTAACAGACTATGTGACAATTCCTACAAGTGCTAATAGCAGATATTAAGACTCCTTATCACCATCACTCTCCAGGTCCTCTAGACCAAATCATGCGATTTCCATATCCGTCTTTTCAACTAAAAAATACCTGTCCTCAGCTACTCCGTGCACAATAGGGTGATGTGAGATCATTGCGACAACCAATTGAATTGTTGAGATCTTGATTATCTGCAAGTTGTCTTGACCCAGCTTTGTACAGGAAACAAGAATGCCATAGGATTTTTCAAGGAGGTAGGGATGAGAATCTGAGTAAAGCATGATGAGTGCAACATTGACAAACTGAGGCTGGCCTGGAGTATCAAGATCTTCGATGAGATCGTAATGGTCATATGCTGCCCTGACAACAAGCCTTGCAAAGTATCGCACTTCAGTGATTTGGACTCTTCCATTAAGAATAATCTATATTCAAGTCATACAATGAGTGAATACCACACATGACTAGGACAATGAGAGCTTGACCTACCTTGACATTCCGAGCCATGTGGATGTCTTCTGGTGTTCTCTGCAGCTCTTGATATTCAGATTGGGCAATCTGGCCATTGGGCAAGCGAAGATGTGCCCAGCGTCGTATTTTGGGTGCAAGTGGCTGTTGAAGGTACTCTGCAATGACTCTCGCTTCTTCTCCTTGAATTGTAGTGAGGTATCTGTCACGTTTGGATAGCAGGACGTAGTTGTCACCAAGATCGGCAGATGCGTGCACATTTGTGCTTTCAGGAGGATCAAATTGTGGAATCATGGCCTTGAGCGCATTTACTTGACAACACCGGATTCCTTGCTGTGCAAGGTTAGAAAAGGGATCTGAGGACTGGCGAATCTCTTGGCCAAGGTTGCCAATAGTCCTCTCCATAGTCCACTGAGAGGAACAGATTGGAGAGCCAAGACGTGCTGCTTCTGGTGCGAGATGACACATAAGGTGAACATATGAATGGACAAATGGAATGTGATCAATACACCGCTGGTAAAAGATGCTCTCAAATTCATGTTCCCATTCGGCAATGAATTGACAGGCATGCTGCAGTTGTCCAGGAGTGATGCTGTATTGGGCCATGATTTGGAGGCCAGCAACAAATTTGCAGAAATTTTGCCAAGGGCATTCAGGTAGGATTCCATACAGTAGAGCTGGGCATAAACCATATATCCAGGTAATATATTCTGTTGCCTTGTACCACAAATTTGAGTGGAGACTTGGATCACGGGGAGTGACATCAAATGAGCTGGGTAAATACATCTTGCAGGAAGCAACAGCATGACCATGGGCTTCCCAGACATTGTCATCTTTGAGGACAGCCCAGTGCCAGCTAGCCTTGTTGTCCATTGTGGCACAGTCAAACTTCCCGCGCCAGAGATCAAGCCAGAGTGAGGCCATGTTTACACCACTTAGGTGCATCATTTCCGATGAGAATACCTTAGGGATCCCCTGAATGAGATGTGGCTAAAGGCCAAGTAAGATACTTGGGCCAACTATTCCGCTTTCCAGACGTCGTTTCTTGTACTCGCACTGTGTTGGTGAACTGAGAAGATATGTGAGCTGTGTGACATATACTTGCAAGTTACTTGGGCTGATGTTGTAAGCGTTGACATCTGGATGATCACACCCATGTATATTGTAGTTATCCGGCTTCAGGAGAACAGGGTAATAGTGAGATCCACCTGGCTTACAATGCCCTTTCAAAGGGCATAGCATCCGACAACCATTTTTGCCCTGGTGACCGATGAAGTTGCTTAGTGTCAATAGTCCAGGACCATCAGCACATGTGAGAAACAAGAAGAGGCGTGAAACAAAATCTCAATCTCGAGATGCATCCCAGATATGAAAACCCTCACGCTGTACAGTGAAGAGGTGATATAGCCCTGGGAAAAGGAACAAGTCAATGATTTTGGGTTTCTTGGGACCAGGGATAATTGTGCCCGGAAGGACATGCTTTTTCTTATAGCAATGGTCGGGAGAAAGCTCAAGGACAATCCATATATATATCCAACAATCGGATTCTTTGCTTTCGTATATCTGCGCACTGTCAATTGATATCATAAGCAGAATGTCGTCCTGCTGGATCTTGTTTTGGGTCACTGCATTAAGGTAGGCATAGCCGCAGAAAACATCGTCATAAGTGTTAACGAGTCCGTCATTTCTCTGGAGTTCCTGAAATATCTGCTGCATTCGTCTCTCACAGTAGTGCATCTTCTCGGTGCTCTCAGGATGTCACCAAAGTGATTGGAGCTGTGGTGCAATTGGAATGGTGTAAAAGACGGCACGAGGATGCTTAATTCTTCCATGACTTTTGTCAAGCTTGACCTGATCATATTGCGGCTCATTACACTCTGGGCAGATATTGAGATCAGAGAAATGCCCCACATAGGCCACACAAGAATTAATACACATGTGTTTGACCACAGAGGTGACTTCACTGAGGTGGGTGAGGAGACGCTTCGTTTGATGGAAGCTTGGGAGCTCTGTGTCTGGAAAACACTTCTCAGTAGCCCTCCGAATGCTCTCATATGTCCTTTCAGATGCATGTTCAAGCACAATGAACATCGAGAGCGCAAGTTTGGCATATGGGTCACCAATATGGAGTGATTCCCTGGGAGGATTGCAAAGGCGTTCGAGGGCCTCACCTGTTAGCCCAGTACCATCATCAAGTGACGCATTTCTAATCGCTTGGATAAAGGACATACTCCATTGGAGTTTTGGTGTCTCAGCCATATGTGCAAGCTCCTTGAGGTCGAGGTCAAGGAGGGGGTTGCAAGGGTGTGGGTGAATATTGTCATCAGGAGGTGCCGGAGGTGGTGGGGAACATGGTGCAGGAGGTGGTAGGAAACCTGGTATGGGAGGTGGTGGGAAATATGGTGCGGGAGGTGGTGGGGAACACAGAGGAGGATTCTCGCCAGCCCCAGCCATGGAACCAGCTTCATCTCTGTCTGTAACATCAGAATCATGTGCCATATTTCCAGGACCATCTCCTTCAGAGTGAGAGTAAGAATCATCGTCAAGTGAGGCAGTCTAGATATGATTCCTGTAACTGGATCAAGCCCTGATAAGTTAGTACACTTACTGGCGAGGGTTCTGGGGACATGCATGGACATTTCGTGTGGTCAACTCCATCGGAATCTTTGTCATTCAATCACTTGTGAGAAGAGCTTGTGGAAGCACCAGCAACTGTGCTGATAAATGCACGAAAGTGGTCGGATCATCTGGCCAGCCGTATTGCATCGATCTCATCCTTGGCTGCTTCATGCAAATGGCAGCACCAGTTATCCTGTGTATTCAGCTTGCGGCATATACCTTTGCAGTACTTGCGGCAGACACACCAGAGTCCTGGTGCTGGGTCTGGGGCCATACTGTGTTGCAAGGATGCTGGTAGAAGCAAAGTTTACCTTGTATTGGGTTAGTAACTGACGTGCACATGTTGACTGCGTTGTGTGGTATGGATTGATTGCATGGAATGAACAGATGTGCACCAGATTGACACTGTTGACACCGTTCAATGGTGGAATCGACACGACTGAACACATGAAATTCTATGCCAATATAGTGACACCATAGTCACATCATCACACATACTAGTGCATACCCGCCATAGTTGCTACATACAGCGACATCTCTCTAGGTAGCTGTACATATCACCGTTTTTCACTGGGGCTAAGTCATCATCTATCAGTCCGATTGTTGGTTGCCTCACTACAATTGTGTTCGAATGCAAAATTCTCTTAGTGGCTCACCCTGCACACACTGCAGGGGAGTTCTGACTGGACGACAGACTGAATGCCAGTGGGCGACTGCACACTACAAAGGACTGCGACAGACTACGACGGACTCTGTGAAACACTGCCGGACTGACAGACTGCAACAGACTGACAGACAGACTATGACAGACCCCTCACAATGCTGCCAGACTGACAGACTGTGACAAACGATAAGAATTGCTGGATCGAGTTTGGAAGGATTACTGGAGGAATGGACAGAGGCTGGTTGGACGGCTGAGGGAGGAGGATGTTGATCTTGAGGCTGGCAGCGATGGAAAGAAAGAGAAGGAGGGCATCAAAGGAGATTGATTGCAGGCATGGATTGGCAGAGATGATCATGAACGGAGTAGCCAAATCCATGACTAGTGATGCGATGGGGACGAGAATCGATGTGGGGGGCTTGATCGTGTGGGCGGTGCGGCTGGTGCATATGGGGTGAGTTTATGCGTGGGAAAGAGGCGGGATGGCGGGCAGGCAGGCGTGCGGTAGATGACGATAGGCGGGATGATTGGCGCGCGGTTTAATCGCCGCTTAGATTGGCCTTCGGCATGGAGGGTCTGCCGAATATGTGTTCGGAGATTCGGACACGTGAATGTTCGACTTTTTGATTTGGCCGAGCCGCGGCAACACTAGCTAGCACGTGACACAGATGGGACCGATGTCCGAAAGTCCCAACCCCTGGAGTTGCTCCCGCACAAACAGCAACTGTAATGACCAATGTTGTGGTTGTCCAGCAACTGTTATCTGGTAAGCTGCAGTTCCTACTTCGTAATCTCTCAGGCTCGGTACCTACATGGTGTTGTCGTTAGGTGCGCTATCTGGCTTTGCTTCAACAATATTGCTGCAGCCTTGTAAGAATATTCCGCATTGAATTATCCTACTAGCGCTTCACCACTCACCGCGAACAGTGGACCTACTGAAAACACGACTCCAGCAAGGCGATTCGGCGCTTGGTTCTCGGTGAGGGAACTGGGTACTCGTGACTGCATTTGCCTCTGATTCATCCCGCATAAAAGGAATACTACATTTATATGGCGCACCGTGCATGGCATCACCCAGCGGGACGGGATTCTAGGACTGTGGCGAGGCACGAGTGCTTCACTCGTTCGGTGGGTCAACACCGCTGCCTTTGGGTTCCCTGACTGATCCTTCGAAGAAATATTCCAGGAGTGGCACTCTACTTTACCAGTTTGTCGCACCTGCGCTCAATCATGGCAAGGTCCCCGTACTTTTCAATTCCAACCATCGCGACGAAAGGGGATGCAAAGAGCGTCTTACCGAAGCTCACCAACCAGGGCAACCTACTTGCTGGTGCAACTATGAGGATTGGAGTAGGTTTCCTCCTGAACCCGTTCTCGGTCCTCAAAGCACGGTTTGAGGTACCTTGCACCATTTCTTTGGTGTCACAAATGGTTGACTGTATTCGTAGAGTGAACATTTCGCGTACCGAAGCTTAGCTGGATCTCTTCACTCCATTGTTCGCACAGGGCCATCAGAGTTGATGCGGGGGTTCATGGCGTCCGCCTTACGGGATGCACCATACGCTGGACTGTTCGTCCTACTTTACGAAGGGATCAAGCAAGAGTCGAGCAAGTCCACATTTCTCAAAATTTGAAGGTGTGGCTAAGGTACTCCCCGAAGCTTATCTCGTACCAAGCGCATATGCCACAAGCATACATGGTTTTTCTGCGGCCGCAGCGGGAGGCATTGCAACGATGGCCACTCATCCTTTCGATGTCATAAAGGTACTCACAGTACGACGTCGGACGTCTACACGATGCTGAAAACATTTAGACCAAAATGCAGGTTCGCTCTGAGCACCAATATAACGGTTTCGCATCCACCGTGACCCGGATATGGCAGGTATGTTCTTTCTCCTGGAAACTCTGCAACAGATATATTCTCTTTGTTGTAGCAACGAGGTGTAGTAGGCTTCTTTGATGGAGTATCTCTGCGCATGTCACGCAAGATTTTAAGTTCTGCGATTGGGTGGGCAGTATTCGAGGGTATGCTCCTCTTCATGCAAAAGCCGTAAAATTGTAGATACACAGTCAACTCTACTACGAGTGCTGCTTTTGAATAAACTTAGCGATGGTCTGTAACTGAATATTAGATGTTCCTTCGTAGATCGCACCCTACAATCGGCCAGAGCCTAAACTGAGTATTTGACCGAGATATCAAAAACTGATACTCACTATCTTTGAATCTCGCCAGAATTTCTCAATTCCGGTCTCCCGAGTGAAGCCAACCCCTCCTGCCCACTCGATAGCCTGACCGGAGACCCGCTGGGCAATAACACTGGCCCAGTACTTGGCCATTGCAGCCTCCTTCGTAAAAGCCTTGCCTTCTTCTTTCCTTCGAGCAGCGTTGTATGTCAATAGACGAGCCGACTCTATCTCTACTGCGGCTTGGGCGATTTGGAAGGCCATGCCCTGGAAGGTACCTACGGGTTGACCAAATTGGGTGCGTTGGTATGTATATGGGACGGCTTTATCGAAGGCGCCTTGAGCAAGTCCGAGCATTTGTGCCGCGATGCCTATCCGACCTGTGGACCTGAACGTTAGTCGGTGTTCACTAAATAAAACAGGTGAAGATGCACCCTCATTCAAGATTTCGATCGCGAGTTTGTAGCCTCTGCCTTCTCCGCCTATAATATTCTCGGCAGGTATGCGTAAGTCATCAAAGTTGAGTGTACACGTTGATGAAGCACGGATGCCAAGCTTCTCCTCTTTCTTCGCTATTTTGATACCCATGTCCTTGGTTGCGATGAAGCACGTTATGCCTTTGTATCCCTTGCTTGGATCAACCTGGAGAAGATTTGTCAAATCATGCGCCAGAAATCGTTACCATATCTTACATTAGCGAATATAAGGAAAATCTCTGCTTCATACGAGTTCGTGATCCACATCTTGGAGCCATTTATAATCCAGTGATTTCCATCCCTCTGCGCGCGAGTTTGCAACGCAAATGCGTCCGATCCGGAGGCGGGTTCAGACAAGCAGAAAGACCCGAGCTGCAGTACCATTTTTAGCCACAAATGTCATCGCAGACTTCAAGCGAATCCATTGACCTTAGACTGAGCAAGTAGTGGAAGCCACTTATCTTGTTGTTCCTTCGTCCCATACTGGCGCAAGATGGTATTGACCAAGGTATTGTGGACATCGCACATGACCGACACTGAGGGATCAACTTTGGCGAGTTCTTCGATCGCTATTATGGCGGACGTGAACGAAGACTCGGCACCACCATACACTGCGCTTGTTTCAATTCCCATGAGCTATTTGGTCAACAAGTGAGCGAGTGATCGGTAAGCCGGCATCAAGGAGACAGCATACCCCTTGCTCAAAAAGTCCTTTGATAATCTCAGGGTCCATAGCTTCTTTCTCATCCATTTCACGGACTTTAGGTCCAATGACTTGGTTGGCAAATCGCTTCACTAAATGTATCACTGAGTTGCCAACCGGACCAGGATGGTATATGGTGGTTACCGGAATCCCTCAGCATCTCTTCTTCTTCCGTGAACGTATCAAGCGAGTTGAGAGTCAAATCATCTGCGGCGCGCACGCATGAAATCGTGAAGTTTCTAATGCGGGAAGCCAACGATATTCAGAGGGAAACCAGAACTCGGTCTTAGTTCGCATACCTAGTGGTGCATAGGGGCACGGGCTGAACCCTGAGAGCCCTTATCGAACGAGCAGCAATGCGCAGCATTGAAGACATCACAGGAAGGTTTGGAGCGAAAGAGAGTTAGTAGACCTCAAGTAGCTTGGAACAGGGGACAATAATCACATGACCTGGACACGGATCTCGTCGGTTCCCACTGCACGCGTCCCTCAAGGGACCCTCAGTTTGCTAAGTACCCACCAGCTGGCGATATTCGCAATTGAAGAGCAACACTCGACACTTGGGATCTATAGCTCTACCCAGCACAGATGTTGCAGCAGACGCCACGTCTCACGTACTACCCAGGGTCCACTTATTATGGTGAGGGAAATGCGTTACGACTTGTACTTTGTATCCTCATCTATCGGACTCCGTCAACACTGATATTGGCTGGAACAAGATTCCAATTCTGCAGTTACAGCCGTTGCTAACATGCTATAGTGTGGCCCCACCCACCGCCCACTGGATACACTACTCGACTGGGCACTCATGTCTGTGGTCTCGACAAGAACCCAATAGATAGGATGTAATCCTAACAAGTCACGAAAACTGGGTAATGAATGACAAGTTCTTGAGCCCTCGACCCTGTCAAAAGGTTCGATGGAGGTTGATGTGCACCAAGCACCCGGCATGATTGAACTGACGGTTCTGATCGTTTTAGCGCACCCAAAACGGGAAAAGCAGGTGACTGGCGTAACCTACCCCTATTCCTGATGCTCCCCTTCGTGGTCTAGGAAACGTCCAGGAGGAGGATTGAATTCTCCAATTGTTTTCTTATCGGTGACGGAACACAGCTGCTATCCGCTTTCAACCCCGTTTTATCTCCACATTGGGACAATCCCCATTTTAACCCCGAGAGGCTCTTCGACGGACATCTGGGAAGACATTATTGCACCTGCCCTCCTATTCTTACCAGTAGCATGCTCACATGCTTGGAGCTCGACAATGGATCTCGATCCTTAAGAGTTCACCTTTGGCCCAGTCTTCCCGAACCAGAGGAATAATAGGAAGCAAAGTTTTTGATACAATGCTGTCTTCGCACTGGTCAATGTAGGCCAGCCAGCGCCACACTTTGACGCTAGGCTTATACTGACGATTTCGTATGCACACGGTGTGTATATTTGCTTACAACATTATTTTGGGATGCTCCAGAATTTCACGAATGGTGCTTGACTAGTTGTTGGGCTTCGCACACTGTTTACGCGCAAGAGATGAGGATGGCAACTTAGTTGAATCCATAGGAATGCACATGCATTATACGGGCTGTACTGGACAGTGCCCCGAGGCGAACATAATAAGACGAAAGCAAACATGGCTCCGCGATTTGGAGGGCTGAAATATACGACGGAGAGAACCCCGAGTGGCAAGAAGGAAGGGATTGAAGTCGTGAAAAGGCGTGAAGCATCAAATGTAATTGCGCCCGTAGTTCCCCGCTCCGACAAGTGATCCGTTCCATTTCATGCAGTCGCATCCCCGGCCTTGCCATTTTCTCCGGACCCACGGGCTTCTCCATTAGTTCCTCGACCCTTGTTAGTCAGACCAGCGGCCGCAAACCCTCGTGCAGCGAAGCCTCCACGACCACCGCGACCTCTGGGCCCACCCCGTGGTCCGCTTCGGTCTTCCTTGTCCGTCGCGATCTTGACTTCAACTGGGGACTCGTTAATTTTCTACGGCGCAACCGTCAACACCATGGAATCAACCGCATGAATCGGCACGTCACCTCATTGTTTTTATCAAGACCAACCCTCATAGTTTCCTCATCGCCAAATTCGACATATGCTATTTTCTGACTCCGTCCTTGTTGAGTGTGAGGGTATGTAACACGAATGATCTGCATCCTGTTGTTAGTGTGCACCGTCACTAGTATTTTTTTCACATACACCTGATGAATCTCCACCAAAGAAGTCGCGCAGCTCCCCCTCATTTGCAGGTGCTTGGAGGCGCACGAACAGAGTCCATGACTGCTTGTAGACCCGTCTTGTTGTTGGAGTGCGTGTCCCAGCACTGTCCGTTGTTGGTGACTTGAGACCAGTCTCTGCAACATCAAGCGTGGGTCCCTTGGCGACTTCCTCAGAAACAGGAGTTTCTTTTCCTGATTTTGGTTGAGTTGCAGGTGGGTCTACAGGAGACGCGCTAGCCTCGGCCCTCTCCTCTGCGGAATCTTTATCCTTTGTGTCCCGTTCCATACGATCTCTCTTCTCTTTCTTCTCCCTCTTTTTCTGCTTGTCCTTCTCGGCTTTGTCAGAGGATGGTCCTGTCGGTGTGCCATTTGTCTTCGTCTGAGGAAGGCTCGAAGTTCCCTCCTTAGGTGTGGCTGAGATGACTGGAGGGGTTGCAGCGAGTGGTGACTTGACCTCCCTTGGCATAGGCGAGGCAGGTTTCTCCATGGGTGCCGGCGTCGAGCCCTTTGTTGGTGGATTCGCAAAAGCATTTGGCAACGAAGAATTAGTCGAGTTGGGGGTGTGTACGACGGTGCCGGGAGTAGCGGTGCGACGATATGCGTAATTGAACCCTGTATGCCATTAGCATGAATTATCTGTTCGACCGGATCGCCCACCTTGACTTTTGAGCTCCGCACTGACTCTCCCCTCCTTTACGTCCAGGACAAGGGATCCGAAGGCGGCATCACATAAATTCCAGTTCCAGCAGTTCTTCCAGGCAGGTTCCTCACCCGTAGCTGTAGGGGGCGCGCCGGTTTGCCCAAGGGGGTGAGGAATGCGTTCGATGACAGACAAAGCCTTGTCAAGGAGGATTCGCTGATGCTCATCAATAACCGTGTCAACCTGAGACTTCACGCTGTCCCAAACTTTATCGAAGCCTTCCTTGCCTATAAGCAGCTTGTGGCGGAAACCGTCGAAATCACCTTGCACGCTAAACTCATTGTAGGAGCTGGCATATCGAAAATGGAGGCCAGCAGAAACGGTAAGATCCGCTTTGAGAACGAGAGCGAGTTGGGCAATGATACCCTCTCGGCCTGGACTTGCATGCGTGACCAGGAGACGCGTCTCGGAGGGATCGAACACCCGTTGGGCGGTGTCGACAAGCTCACCAATCTGGAGAGCTGTGGTCCACATTGTGCCCTGACCGCCAGCAATGGTAGCATTTCCGTCGCCGTTATCAAACATTTTATGTGGCACGAGAGCACCTCCTAACCCGAGAAGCCGCAATTTGACGCCGCCTACATCGAGGCAACGCGTCGTGGCTTCGTCTAACACGTGCAAGTTATCGATGGCATATACACCCGTGCGGAATTTTTCTAGAACGATCACGTCTTCGCAAGCGCCCCAAACAGTGAACACGGGGATTTGGAGTTTGATTTGACCCGAGAGCAAGAGGGGAAAATCTGATATGAGAGAGATGTCGACGGTGGAGCGAATGGTCGCAGGGATATTATCGGGGGATAGGAGATGGTTGCGCTGAGCGGCGGCAATGAGGGGCGAATACATTGTGAGGTGGCGGAGGGTGCGGTCATTGATTCGCTCTAGACTGCTGCTCTCTGGAGGGGACGCGTCAGAAAAGAAAACTGGGACGGAAGAGGGAGATGTAGACCACCAACCGAAGAAACCGAAATCGCCAGTGTGGATGACCGCTTTTGCGTTGGCTTCGCGCGCGAGATCGTTGAGGGCGGAGAGACGGCCACGGATGTCTGCAATGCACAGGATGCGACCATGGACGGTGTCGAGGAGCTTTGTCTGTGTGTTGACCTGATGTAGGTGAGCTCTGGGATGGGGAGATGCTGTAGGACGGGTCGAGGTTGAGGCGGGGCGGGAGGTGGGCTGCATATTTTTTGACGAGGGTTCACAAAGGCGGGCTCAGAGTGAACGCTGCTGTCGGCGCGCCTCGCCCTCTCCTTCCGCCTATCTGGGATTAGCTAATTAGCTATCTCCCCATTTGGACCCACCCGAGTAAATAAATATTCGCCATCCAGCTCACAGCGGCGACGACGTCGGCGACGATGAGCTCGTGAGAGACGCGCAGGGAGCCCACAACGGACTGCATAGGCACATAGTTCCGTCCGTCTTCTACCCCCGGCCGCCCCCAGCACGTCCCATCTCGCTCCCCTGCCTCACTGGTCTGCATGGCCCAGAAACACGACGGCCATGCTGCTGCACACCCTTCCGCACCGCCCGCTCATGCACCCCCTCCGGTGACCCCCTCAGACAAACTGCTCTTTTCCCTCCTCCCCTTGCCACCCAACCCCCGAATCACTTATGTCACTTTCGTCCCCGCGGCCGATGGTCCTCCCTATGACCTCCTCGAGTTTGGCCGCAGAGAACTGCTATCGCGGAATGGTTCCCTCACTCTCTTGGAGTCGATATTACCTCACGCCCACATTGATGGCACCTCTTCCGCGCTCCATGCATTTATGTTTACGTCCCGTGATCGCGCCGACGCCTGTCTTTCCACATTGAGGGCAATATCGTTGGATGGGCTCGTCGGTGAGTGTCCCTCCGATCCCTCGCAACTTTTTTCAACGCCGTAACTCACAGCTCTCCTAGCTTCGGATATTTCATTCTTTGATCCTCAAGGTCTCTATCCTTGTTCATCCGAATGTGCAAGCCAACCATCTCCCTGTCACCTCTGCCGTGACCCCAAACCCTTTCTCATCAACGATCTAGATTTCTCAGCAGCCAGCCTCCTTCCGCGCAAACGTTTCCGTATAATTTACTCTTTCTTCATAAACGCTCTCCGGAGCCGGATAATCGACGACGTTACCAAAGTCTCCAAGGACGCAGCTGGCGGACGTTCGGCGTATCGTTTAATGGATGGGTTCCTACTTACATCCTCGCCTCTCTCGAACGAATGGGCAGCCAATTGGTTGGATGGGGTGAAACTCAGGTGAGGTTTAGGCCTCAATACACTACTGACACTGACTGTCGCAGGCCATTTGTCCATTGCCAGCTCCAGTTACACCTCGGCGCATCGAGGTTAGAGGTATACTCACACTTCCAGTCAACCGACTTTCTCTCCCTCGATCTTAGTCATCCATTAGCCGCAGGTACACCGATAACACTTCTGCCCTTTGGAGTGCCATCGTACTACTTGTCGACATATAATGGCCCTACTTCCGGTATCACCTCCCAATTCGAACAATCACTCGCCGGTCTTGGTGCGGGTGAATGGAAATCATTTCTTCCCATGTCACATTCCGAGAAACAGAGCACTTTTCGTCCAGGTATTCCCAAACGGACGAGTCCATCCTACGTCATCGCCTGGATAGCGGTGCAGAACAGACAGGGCGAAGATAAGGGGTTAGCCATAATCTGGCCTTTGCAACTCTGTCTTGCATTTACGCCGTCGTCTCAATCTGCTCATGCTCGGCGGCCTCTCCCTTACCTACCGGATCTACCACCTCAACTTCAACCTTCACCGCCGCCTTCCGTCACTCTCGCCTTGTCACCCTCAGGAGAAACTAATGCCCCCCATGTCCCCATTCCCCCTGTATTTTGTGAATCTCCTATCTCTCGTCGCCCTTGTATATCACCCACATCGGAGTCCGTTCGCGCCTTCCGTTGCCTAACTCTTTCAAAGTCATCGAAAGTCGAAAATGTGGCCTCGGAAGTAGGATTGTACGTGGAATCCGTCGCAAAAGAACGCGAAAGGGAACGCGAACGCATTCGAAGAGAACGTGAGAACGCACAATCATCCGCTTCTCCTCGCGCCATGGTGACACCCTCCACTGGTACTGCTGTTCCAACTTCGACTACGGTTGCCATAACTGGCAACTCCCCTACAGCACTTTCTCCAACCAATGGAGACCATGCAACAAGTGAAACACAAATGCTAGCAGATCCTGTTCAGGCATCGGTGCTCATCGCTTCGGAAGCTAATCTTCACCCACCTTACCCTACCCCACCTTCTGCTCTTAGAAAGGGAATGGTACATTCCATCACTCCCAGTGCGGAATCCGACACTGTCCCTGGTCCCAATTCCATAGCAGCACAAATCGAATCTTCATCGCCACCTCTTGATCCACCTTTTGATCCATTCGGGACCATCGATGCCACTTGGACGCAACCTCCTAATGATTTTATGAATCTTGGCGAGCCATATGACATGGCTTTTGACATGAATGTTGACGACATTGGAGCTGGAAGTGGTGGTGGCACCACGACCACAGGGCATGCGAACATGGATTTTGAGGACGGATTCATCTTCACCGAAGACGATTTTGATTTCTTTGACCGGCCGTCTGGAGCCGCTCGAACTTCTCGGCCCATCGCACCTTCACTTGAGGAGTCTTCTACCCTTCCACTCGCAGGGTCTGCCTCGACAGGCTTCTCACCATCAATACTTGGAGATGGGACTTTTTCGGCAACTGCAGCTTTTACTTCGGGCCAACAACAATCATCCCCGTTTACCGCCAGTGGAACTGCGGATCCCTTTATATCTCGGTTCCCTGAACTGTATAACATGCAAGATATAGCACCTGCTAGCATAGGCATGGTACTGCCATCTCCAGGACCCACCCCGAATTCGGAACCGGCAACACCCCAAGTAAAATTGTCCCTTGAACACAAAAAAGGGACCGCAATTCTCTCCAACTTCTTTGACCCGATTCCGTTCGCCCAGAACCATACACTGTCTGATTCCAAATACCACATGGGTAAATTTGCCCTGCCCAGTCCGCCAGACGAAGAGGACCGAACGCACCCAGTGCCTCGCCTTTCGTCACCCGGTCAAAACAATCATTGGAAATATCGATACAGCATTGCAACCGACCCCCGCATTGGCCTTGTAAGGAAGTTAATTGGTGTCAAACGAAAGAACTTTGCACAAGGGTCCCGTAGCACGGGATGGCGCCCTACTTGGCCACAACACGACCCAGATATAGAGATTCCTGCGTCAGATGATGCTGGTGATACCTCTGATATACCATCAGACGATGAGGACATTGACGGTGCCGAACCTACTGTTCCTTCTCGAACCACCACACCACCTCCCTCATACCTCCCGCTCGGGCCAATGTTACTACACATGCAATTTTCTCATCCATATCTACTTTCCCTCAGTAAACCTCTACGGCCGCCCGGCGCCGCGGTAGCACCTATGACAATACCCGCACCTGTCCCGACGTCTGTCCCGACTCCGGTATCCCCTGCGGGTGCGCTCGGCGCCGCGTCAGAGAAGTCGAGGTCTCTAGAGGCTGCAGGAACAATGATTGCTAAGGAGGTCGTTGAGAGCAGTATATTTGCTGATGCGTGGCGAGCCAGCAACATCCACAGTTTGCCACACAGGCAACCGAATGTCTGGCCGGCTGATGTGTCGACCCTATCCAAGATTATCAGTAGTCTCCCCGCACTTGAATGTCCGATTGAACTAAAGGCCTTCTTGAACCACGGTAAGCACATGAGTTACTGTCAGAATCAGCTAGTAACTTCTCCTTGATCAAGAAGCTGGAGCGCTCTCGGACCAAGCGCTGCTGCAGCGTATGGATGCGCCGATGATCTCAGTTGGTAAGGGCGACTCTATTATCCACGTATTACCAACTGCCCTGCGTTTCTGGGAGAAACTTGGGTTGACACCGCGGGCGGGTAAGAAAGATCTCACGGCCTTTCTCTTTTTCGAGGACAATGGCCTAGATAAGCAATTACTGGCAGAAACCTGGCTGAATAAATTGTCTGCAACGTACAACGTCCGTCCCTTCATTGATAATTTTTAATCGTTACTGAACCTGCTCTCAGGCACACCAACTAGGTACCCACATTCCTGGAAGCCATTCCCTCTGCTCTGTGGATGGCATTTTTGCTCTGCGACTAGATTCGCTTCGTAAATATCTGGGTATACTACTCTTTCGATTTTAAACGTTCTATTGACCGCCGTGTGCTAGCTTCATTCGCCACAGACTTGCCCCCTGAGGTGGCTGGTCTTGTCTTTTATATTGCGATTCCAGACTCGGCATTAACGCTCGCATCCCCTCTACTTCGACAGATATCTTCGGCGATGAAGAGACTACAGAAAATTCGTTCTGAATACCCAATCACCCTCCAACTCATACCTGAATATCTCATTACTTCGCACGACCCTGCAACCACCGATTTCGAACGGCTTTGTTTTTCTGTATACCGCCGTGTGCCTCAGCCAGTCATCCGTACTATGTCACGGAAAGTCGTTGACACCGGCAAAGAAACTCGTGGATTCTTTCGGGAGCCACCGTTTACACTTGCTCGGCAGCCCAAGCCTCCTGTACAGTTCAGTTTGGGTCCAGCCGACACGTTGGACGTGCTGGACCGTCATACCTTCCTTCATGTGGGCTATAAACTCTCGGCATGTAGAAAATGGCTCTTGGCAACATGTGTGGACCAGCGCGGCGAATCTTGCGAGCTCGGGAGTTGGTTAACTCAGGACGATGTCGAAACGTCGACCGTCACGCAGGTCTGGAACTTTGTACTGCAAACTGCTCGAAGAACCAATGTTGAATGGCGGTTAGTGATATCTAAACTGGGAATCATTTCCCTTGCAGAGCTCGATGGTTCGTCCTTGATTAATGTCCTCCAAGATAATTCTTGACACGCTCGTTAGCTTGGATTCATCACTTGTCGGCAGTATTACCTCTTCGCTGCGACCTCGCCCCTTTCCACGTCACTATCCTATCCGTCGATCAAAACATTTCCTGGTCGCTCACGCACCTATACCAACCCAGTAGCGGACCACAAACACCTTCGCGACGCATTACAGGGAAGGATTCACCCAAATCATTGTACGTGGACGTGGCCACGGCTATGACCTACGCCATCTACCCCGCCAATCGCATCCCATTGCTCTCTCCGCCAGCCTATCCCTGGACTGATTGCGCCTTCGTTCCTGATGACGAGAACGCTACCTCCACCGAAACAACCTGTCCTATCCTTCCCATTCGCTCGACCATTCTCCTTTATGTCCCCTTGAAACGTGCAGGTTCTTCGTGCTCCACCCTCCATATTCACTTCCTTCACAGTTGTAAATGTCCGGGGTCCTCGCTCCGTATTTCGGACGACGTCACGTACCAGGAAATCACGCGAAACTATTACGAACTTGCTGTTCTTGCAAGTTTACAGGGACCTTTTGGGTACCCTATCCTTCCGCTGCATCTATCTGCACTTGAATCGATGCAAGACGCCCTTAGGCAGGAAACCGATTAGTTGCTAATCGGTTCTCCGTTTTTCCCATTTCGATTACTTTCTTAGATGCCCTCTCGCCCGACATTGCTTCCTTGCACGCCAGTCTTATTCTCGCATCACTTGTTGTATCGCTATCTGTTGTGTGATTGCACCTTTTATCTGTCCTTATGTGTCAAATGTAATTGCTACTCGAAGCTAATGTTGTGGCTTTTCTTGGAGTACTACTGCATCTTTCTCTCTTGCGCGCTATAATCCTTTGGTGCCTCAGAGCGCAGAGTTGATTGTATACTAGCAAGCGCATTGATGCCAATCATGACGATGGGTACCAAGATGAAAAACGCGACAAGAAGCGAAGTAATGAGAGCCGGCGTAAGCAGCTGGTAATTATGAAGGATACCCCCTTTGGGCGACGCAAGAACGGTTGCGCTGGATGGTGCTGCCGTATCGGGCGGCGAGTCAAATTCCGGAAGCGAGGGAAGCTGACGGCGCTCCAGCGGGATATGTGAGCCAGCGTAAATGACTAGGTGGTTCGAAGTGAGGGCAGCAAGTCTGTCGAGTTCCTCTGAAAGAAGTTGTTCTGGAACCATACAAGGAAATTAGAGAGGCAACGCTAGGTGGTCATCTCGACGAACTACGAACCGTGCTCGACCATCATCGCTTTCCTGTACCTCGGAGACCCTTCAAGCTGAGGCATCGAAACAGAAAGAACGTGCTTCTTGTCTGCATCTAGAGTCCACTCTCCTGAGCCAGGAGTGATGTCAATGGCAACTGAACCACAACGGCTGGTGAGGAGCGCAGTAGCGTCGGGTGAAGACTCCTGACTTCGTTCGACATGGGGTAGCTGGCGCGAGCTTGACGAGCCTTTGATCAAACTTGCAAGTCGAGACGAAAGCTGAAGGGTCCGTAGATCAGTGCTGTGTACCTATTCGAGTTCGTTACCTCCAAATGCACAAAGTAATCCAGGCAGAAGCTCCTACCCCCGGGTGGTCTACCACAGCGATAACATCATACGAACATATGTCTCCACTCGAGATGATGGCTTCTAGTAATGCCCCATGATTGGGACGCGTGCCAGGAACGAGACGGCTGAGCGCATCCGAGCTACTAGTAGGGCAGGTCAAACATCAGGTTTTGTTGAACGAGAATACGTCTTACCTCCGAGAAGACCAAGCAACGAACGGTACCGTGTTTTGGAATGCGAGGACGCTAGAGAATGGCAGCAAAGCCAACAAAGCTACAAGCGCTCCCATTGTACTACTCGTCGAGAACAACTTAGAATCGTCTCCGACTCGACAATGACCCGCTTGGCTTATGTAAGCACCAGGTGTCTGGTCATCAACTGAGCACCTCCTTGAAGTCTTTTTCTCAGTACACTATGGCTGCAATCCCTCCACAGGCAAAATCGAAGCAACTCAGAGCTTGCCTCCTCTGCTCAATAGTTCAGCACCCCATGGACTTCCGCAAGATCGGTTGCCCGAATTGCGAAGAGATCATGCAAGTGCGTGTTCGAAAATACCCCTCATGACGTTCACTCAACTGTTCCTTTAACCAGATGAAAGGGTCCCCTGACCGCATCGCCGTCTGCACTACAACCTATTTCGATGGCATCATAGCTGTCATTGACCCCGAGTCCAGTTGGGTGGCCCGCTGGCAGAGAACATGTATGTCACCTGACCTTCGGCCTCGGGTCGTGGACTGATAACCCCCTCACCCAGCCAAGTACGTCCGAGGTATGTACGCTGTGCGAGTCAAGGGGCGTGTCCCAGACGATGTCGAAGCGGAACTCGAGAGTCGAGGCATCAAGTACCGACCAAGGGATCAGACAGACCAGGATTAAGCACTCCACATGACCGCTCACTTTCTTTCGTGTCTCGGCCATTCACACCTCAGCACTTCCCTGTGCACGTCCATGGGGGGGTCGTGGTTCACATGTCATGGCCTTGCGTGTGAGGCTTTCGTCCATGTATCGTACCTGTGGAGAAGAAGCACGCCACACCTAGGGTCTTTTGGTTCTCCGCATGGTCTAGCTTTCCTGTAGAGGCAATCCCGTTGTCTCATTATCCACTCACGTTTTAACACTCGAGTCACGAGCAGCGGTCACTCGGTCGAATTGATCAGGCAAACTTTTTATGTCTGGTGTTGACCCGTTTGACATGCGGATCCGGAATCCAAGTACATTGACCCAAGGTTTCCCAGATCTCAGATGTGGAACTGTCGTACATAGGATTCAGATGCCCCTTACCGTTGGATTCGACCAGCCAGAATTGTAGCCCTGAACTGGTCACACGGTGCGGGGACCCCAGCGGAAACCACCCCGTTGTCTCTTCCCTCGAGGTCGTGATTAAGCGCCATGCCAGATCTCTGAGCAGCATCACCCGTTTTGCCACATGCTGCAATAGGCCGCCATCTAACAGCGGAGTAACACCCAAAGCATACGGCAATGGAATAGCCCCTAGACCAGTTGGCTGTGGTGCTTTATCGCAATGAGTGCCGAAGCACTCCCATTCAATCGGGTGGAAGCATGACATGTTCAATGCGGGGTGGGCACCAGCAAGGCGGCTTGAAAAACTCGGTAACATTCCGATGTTGGTCTATGAAATACAAACGAGCGAGGAGATACAGTTTGAATTACTGGTGATTGTACAACTAAGTGTGGTTCACTTGAGGTATCGGGAATGTGATGTTCGCTGGCTTGACTGATTAAAGTTAGCTATTTCTGGTTGCAAAGTTCGTCTTATAGCAGCTCATGGAGCACTTGATCATAACGATGAGGTAGATGGGCGCTGCGAGAGCAGTGACTTCAACGAACTTGGAAGATAGTCAGAGTAAAATAACATACCTAAGCATGTTCCTGGAAAATACGATCTGCGAAAAGACTTTCTCTGTGTCCAGTACCTCAAATAGTCTAACTTTTGTCGCTTCCTTTCCAGAGCCCGCAGACGACACTCTTTGCGAGAAGGGCAAATCCCCGTCTCTGCGAGCCCAAAAGACGCGACCCGGGGGATACAAGTCAGCCATCTGCATGTTTGCCTCCAGTGTCTTCCTCGTCGCGAGAAACTTTCCGGACAAGGGAGTGCGCAGTAAGAACAATTAACAAACCCCGACGAAACTCGTTGAAGGCAGAGGTGCTCACCCATTGCATGTCCTCAGAACAACCTTTGCCACTCTTCCACTGACTTGTGCGATGCGTTACGACAGAGTACCCTTCCCGTCCACTGTTGTCGTTCGCCTCGCAGAGCCATAAAGCCGCATTACGGATATCACGCATAGAACCCAACGACAGTCGGGATACAATATCATCCGAATAAACAAAGGAGATGATTAACTTGGACGCCAGGCGACTCAAGTCTGCATCAATGAGACAACTAGGCGATTGCATGTGAGACGGCATTGGCGAAACACCAGTAAACTCAACGTACGGCGGTGCTATACAGTATACAGACACCGGACGATCGATGGGAAGTCCACTTGATGGGACAGTAAGGCAAGTAGTTGAGTCCGCCCACATCTTCAGAGTAATTGAATAGGAGCTAAACATCCTATAATCTACATTACTCACCAGAGCCAAGAGGGCGGCCATGCCAGCTCCAAGGGAATGCCCGCAAAGGATGAGTTCTACCTCACGACATAAAAAATGTCAGAAATATAGTGACCGTGATGCTAATGAACTGCCAGGTCCACGAACCATAATCCGGGTTCCGGCTTAGAGCATTCATCACGGCAAGATGTACCGGCTTGCCTATCTCGCCCATTACCCGGGCCATGCGAAGCATACCACCGTGGACATGATATCGTGCACGTTGAACTGTCGACGTCAGGAACGAGGATCGTCTACGACTGTGACTCCACCCTGACTCTGGGAATGGAACCTTGGCATCAGAAAGATGGTCGTCTGCCAAGGTACTGCGTGCGGGCTCAAATTCCACGGGTTCGCACGTCAAATCGACTGCTAGCTCGTTCAGGGACATAGTGCCTGTTCCCATGACCCTCATCAGGTGTTCATTATCTGTACCCCCAAAGATGCACGCACCACGAAGGACGAGAACGACCTGGCGACGGTCATGGTCGGTAAGTACCCAGAATCTCGGCATTTGGCGTTCAATGCCAATTACAGCAGTAGCACGCATGCGCGTATGCATATTTTGAGCGTCGAGGTGTCCGCCGTGCACTGATCGCTCAAAAATCTCCTTATCATGCTTCCCCAGTAAGATGTCCCACCACGAATATTCTATATTGTCTTCCAATGAGGGAGGTGAAGTTCTGGAGGTACCTTCCATTTCGGCTTCGGCATCATTAATGGCCTTCTCTAGTTGCGCCTCCTCAGCCTCCTTCTCATTGGATACCGTAGGTGGTTTTGCACGAGTGGACGGAGAGGCAAACAGCGGCGATACCCCAAAAAACAAAAGACTGGCTCCGCCATAACCCGCGAGGACCATTTTGGAAAATCGTCTCAAGTTCATCTTCACCTCCTCCGTTGATCTTGGGCAGTGTTCCGGTCTTGCATCCTTCCACCATGATGACGCTACAGATGATACTGACAGCCGGGAAAGTACGCTTGCAGATCGTTGTCTCGAATGGGTATTTGTCGGTGCTTCACCGATATCAGCAGATATAAGTTGTCCACGATGCCCTGGAAATATAAAGTCTGAGGTGACACGGATACGGGATGGAACACGTTTAAGTTGGGGTCCGGCTGTGGGGCTGTGAACCTCGACCTCGCGAAGGTAAGGGGACCATCGTGATTCGTGGTGTTCTTGGGTGACTCCTTGAAGTGCAACCCAAGCGATGAGAGCTCTAGCGACTTCCGTAATTCCATACTTCTTGATTGGTATAACGTGACTTGGAGTGGGGTTGTCCCATTCTCTCTTGACGAGATCGATGAAGGGGCCTAATGAAAATGATGCCTCACTGCTCCCGGGAAATATGATGGAAAGGATATCAATGGAGCTATGGGCAGCGCGAAGAGAGGCAGAGGAGATGCACTCCCCTAGGTATATCGGAGCAAGTGTCAGTGTTTCAGCAAAGTCGATCGCACTCGAGACGGCGCCCTCGACGACGGGGGCCGTGACTTGTTTGCGACGAAGAATGGTATCATCGAATACCAGGGCGGTAGCGACGACTGTGTTGGAGGCCACGTTACGAACGAGAGAGAACTAAAGCGACATCAACGGGGATAAGCGGGAGGAAGAGGTGAAGAAAGAGTACCCCGAGCCTCGTCGTCCCCTTTACTGCGGAAAAAGCGAGTGCGGTCATCGCGGCCGCGACGTCGACGCCGCGTCTGCCGTATCTTTCCCAGTCACAACTCATTATGAGCTGCGGTACGAGTACGGGTTGGGGCCCAGTGGGGCGACGAGTCCATAATGGTCGTGGGTCAATCCAACGACTCGCGCGTGATTTTCTCAATTATTTTCCAAGTTAACACCAGAAAACAATTATATAAAATATCTCACATAATGACGCCAATGTCCTCAGCCCAGCGGGCGTTGCAGCGATCCATAGCCCCCGTCGTCCGTCGCCCTCTCTGGCTTGCACGTCGCTGCTTGCGCCCATTTGCTACCGAAGCACCCCTCGTCGGCGAGCTCAAACCTTCGAACTATGGCCAACCACTCTTCCAGTCGCACCCCCACCTCCGTGAGCCTTTCTCGCGGTCACACATCGCAACCCGCTGAACCCGGAAAAATCTAGTGAGATCCCATGAGCTGACGCCTGGAATGCCCATCGAGGAATATGAGCGACGACGCAGACAGTTAATGGTCAACCTTCCCAACGATTCCATCGTGGTCTTGGTCGCTGCACCGGTCAAATATATGAGCGGAAGTACGTAGCACTGTCGTTCACCCTCTAGGCTTCTCATATCTTCCTAAGACATATTGTGGGTCAGTTCCGTAGCTTGACATTTCCAACCTTGTTGAGTGCTACGCAGTTACAAGTTCCGTCAGGCTTCCGACTTTTGGTATCTCACGGGCTTTGAAGAGCCGGATGCAGCCGTCATCCTCGGTGAGCTTCGTTGAGACAGAGACATCAGATTAGCATCATGCTGAAAAAAATCACCAGAGAAAACTTCTACTTCACGCGGCTATCGAATGGCTCTGTTCTCTAGTGGCAAGGACTCTCAAAAAGAACAGTGGGAGGGTGCCAGGTACCGCTACGTGTAGATGCTACTGGCCATGGCGCTAACCTTGTGGTTCCCAGGACAAGCTTCAACGATGCGTTGAACATATTCAAGGCAGACGATGCTAGGTCGATACAAAGCTTCCCTAGTCAACTAAAGTCACTAGCTAGCCAGTACTCCAATATTTACATCGACATACCCAACTTGGCGAAGCGGTCTCCACGGACCGCCAGGTCTTTATTACGATATCTTTCCCCAGCTATGCAGCCAAAGTCAGAATATGAGACAGTTGTGGAATCTTTCTCAGCTTCGCGGAGGCACGATTTGGCACCACATGTCGCCAAGCTGCGGGCCGTCAAGAGCGAGCGAGAACAGCAGGTCATGCGGGCCGCTGCTGACATTAGTGGACGTTCTCTTGCCAAGGTCAGCTTGTCCACTATGCAGGGAAAAATTTAGATTATAACGGACGTTCTCTTACAGACCATGCGATTTACCCGCCCCGGAATATCTGAAAGTGCAATCGCGGCTCATTTTGAGTACCTGTGTTGTCTCGCTGGATCACAACGATTAGCATACGTACCTGTTGTTGCATCGGGGTATCTAAATTTACCTTTTCTCGAACACTGGGTTGACCTCTGTTTTAGACCCAACGCGCTCATAATACACTATACCTCCAATAATCACATGGTTCAGGATGGTGAAATGGTCTTGATGGATGCCGGTTGCGAATACAAGTCAGTACACAAGCTTGGTTCGCTTTTGTCATGCTGAGGAATGTCAGTGGCTACGCCTCAGATATCAGTCAGATTTTCGAGCCCTTGTGGACGTCTGTACCTAACTCTAACCTTTTATTGATTAGCGCGCACTTTTCCTGCCTCAGGAATGTTCAGTGCACCCCAAAAGGACCTCTACACTGCTGTCTTAAATGCCCAGAAATCCCTCATATCTTTGTGTACAGAATCTGCCCAACTGAGCCTACATCAGCTTCACCAGATGTCATGTAACTTTCTGCGAACTGAATTAAACCAGATCGGGTTTAACCTGCACACCGGGGATTTGGAAAGGGTACTGTACCCGCATTTCCTAAGTCATCCAATCGGAATAGGTATGTCCGGACGTTCCATGTCCAAGGGCCGGCGGGGACTTACAAGATGAAATCTAGATTTACACGAGTCAGCGCATCTTGCTCGCGGAGACCGGTAAGTCCGAATTCGATCGAGTGGTGTCAACTTTATTTACTGAACAAAAAACGCATGCTAGTCTAAAGGCGGGAATGGTAATCACAGTGGAGCCAGGTAGATCTCCTTGGCGTTTGTGACGACTCCGTTTCCGACACCCATATCTCCAGGCATTTACGTACCTCCGATGCCGCAATTTCCGAAAGCATTCCACAATATGGGGATCCGGATTGAGGTTCGTAACCCGTATCCCGTTTACCCTGGCATGTTCCATGTTTTATGCTTCTGTAGGACGAGGTCCTCGTCGGAAAGGATCATCCAGTAATCCTTAGTGTCGCTGCTCCCAAAGAGGTTAGTCCACTCTCCTTTGTCACTTGGATCAACAATAAAGTTCTTTGTCACCATTCAGATCGTAGATGTAGAAGGGGCATGTCAAGGTCAACTGGGACTGGAGCCACTCTAGTGTTTCATGATATCAATATCTCATCCGATTTAACCTCAACGTCTTGTGCACTCTCAATCTATCCTTTCCAAGGCCTCGAGAATCTGATCCCGCCCCAACCACTTGTCCTTAGGTGTAAAGTACCAAGTAAGGAAAGCGAAGATTGAAATAGCCCCGAAGATGACGACAGCCTCCACAATGCTAGATCAGGTCAAAGACGTACCGAGCGGGATGATCACTTACAAAGTTGAACGACTGTGCAGTGACCGGGAAGTAAAAGGGCGAGATATCGACCTTGGGCTCAAGATGAATGCTGATGGGCAACCGTCACAACCACGCAGGTACTCACAGCAAAGATAAGTAGGTTGAAAGCGCCTGCACAAACATAAAACGGTTTTGCGTATATGCCAAGTCTGAACTGAGAAGACCGGAACCGGTCTGGGGTCATGAAAAGTCGCAGCAAGGCGATAAGTGCGTATGCTGCGATGGTTGGAACAGCGCCGGCTGACACCAACGACGTGAACGCGACTTGACTAGGCAAGATCGTGCATAGGATGACTGCAGCAAAGGTATAAATGACAGTCACTGCGTTGCGGGGTTGTCCCTGTGCGTCAACTTGTCCAATCCATCCAGACAAAGGAAGTACGCCGTCACGAGCGACGGCGAACACCAAACGTGACGAAGCCACGATTGCCACCGTTGTGTTCTATAGAGGTATCAGCCCCGGTGAGAACGCAAACTGGTTCATTTTTTTTCACACCATTATGAGACCAAGGACAGCCAGGATCGTCATGAAGATGCTGGCTTTCTTGCCCAATGCCAATGCATAAATTTGGACAAACGGCTGTGGAGCATTAAGAGCAAATATTGTACCAAGATCTGGTGTGCAAAACAGGAACAGGATGGTGGTAATGAAGCCGAGCACCCCTGTTGCGATGGCACTAGATAAAATTCCTCTGGCCGCAATGACACTGAAAAAGAAATAAGCCACAGGAGGTAATATCATCGTCAAAAGTGTACATACCTGGCATTCTTGGTCTCTTCCGCAATGTGACCCGATGCGTCGAATCCGGTCAGGGTTCCGGCAGTGAAGAGGCTATCAATTGATTATGATCAATCCACTGAACGGATCGAGAAATAAATAAAGGACGTACAAGGATAAGAGCCAGTTCCACCCGGCCGGAGCTCCAGTGCCGTTGTCTAGTCAAAGTGTGGGTCAGCGGGCTACGATATAGATATATTTCAACCTGATCCTGAGACGCACAAGTCATTGTGAACACATCTGAAGCCGACCTGAATCCATACGTCTTCGAGACGCCGATGGGAAGCCATATAACACATAAGAAAAAGTCAAGCATAAGTAACCCGACCGAAAACTTGAATATGCCGGAATAGAGCCTCGGAGGGAGGTAGTTGATAGTCACAGAAACCAACAGCATCAACTCAGAGAGTATCCAAACGAAGGCACGCCACTTGACGTTACTATTATCGATGCCACCAGGAAAGCCGATTTCCCAGACGGCCAACTGGGAAACAATATAGTTGGCAGCGGTCTGTCAACAAACAATCGTAATCTGACCCTGCTATTGAAATGAATGTCAGACTTACTTGACAATTGCTTGCGGTAAATGTCATCCATGCCGTGCAAGACCACCAGGCAACCAAAAAGCCGAAGAACCTCGCGTATTTTGGACCAGCGCTGTGGGCTGCCCAAATGTAGATGGAACCGCTAAGTGGTAACGCCGAACAAATCTCCGCAAGAACCGCAGCGGTTATGACCATAAAGATGATCGTAACAATGTAGGATGACCTGTAAAAGTGTTTAGGATGAGCTCGCCAAAGGCTCTTGAGAATGAATACCATACGGCAGCAGGACCTCCCGCCAGTAACCCAAGGAACAAGAACGAGCTGAAGGCGGTATCCAATGTCAGTAGAAATACTGATACCAAGAGCGAGTAGTCCGTACCGAACGCCTCCGATAAAGTTCAGAGCCACGAAACTAGCGGCAAAACTTTCGGCAAGATGCCAGGTGCGATGGAGTTGCTAGATAATAACACAACGCCACATCATAAATTCAGCCTCCACTACGTGGCTGATCAGCAATGTTGCGTGTCAGCTCACCTGCTTATACCCGAGCTGACTCTGCAAAAACAAAGTAGGTAATGTTAGCTACAAATGCTCTAGAAAGAGCGATAACAGTAGGGCGATACTGGGGAGCTTCCCTACGCAGGTATGAGCGCTGTTCAGGTTCAAGCGGTATGATCTCAATCCCTGATGCGTCTCCCTCGAGGATGCAAGATCTGCGAAGCGCAGACCAAACCACTCAGAGTCTGCAATCAGGGATACCCGCAGCCCTTTCCAGTTTGCTACTGTGAAGCGACGTTACCGATTACCAGTATTGCCTCAGCACATCATCCTACGAGGTCACCCCGTCGTCTCAAATGGCGTATTACCAATTGTAAGGCATCTCTGTCTCCAGTAGAGGCTTGTTCGTTGCTGTTCGGAACGGTTTTGCGATCATCTGTGCTGGACGGAGAAGACATTTCAGAGGAGGGTATTTCCCGGGAGAAAGGAACGTTGACATTGCGAATGAGGTGATGTGCAACATAAATACAGCAGTAGCGTATCTATTTTGAAACTCCGTCGTAAGGCACCAGATAAAGCAAGGTCAGCAGTCAACTAGTTAGACGCCAGGCCGGTTGCGTTTCACGGGATGTTCAGTCGCTGTTATCGGACTGTCAAACGACGAGGAGCAATCGTAAGGACTAGGGCATACCTGTTTCAACGCTCTTATAAGAAGCCACTCTTCGTTGGAGACATCGGTCTTGAATGACGACTAAAGGAACCAGGTCAGGGTCAGAATGAATGCATCAGTCAAAGATACCCCACCTTGAGAACATCAATACTCTGCCGTGTGATGTGGCTGAGAAGCTCGTCCTTTTCGTCAAAGTGGCGGCCGAACATCTTGGCCGACTGATACACAGCGTGCTCAATCTTGACGGCCACGCCTCCACCTGCTTGGGATTTCTTGACAATCTGGAATGACAAACATGGGTCATCCTGAGGGACGCCCCAGACAAACAGCGACTTACATCATGTGACTTATGATTAATCTCCAACGATGTTCTGCACATGTACTCGTGAGGACCGGGCGAGAGCCAACATCTTCGCTGGCGCGACTTACATCTTCCCAAGGTCAATGATGTCCCTCTTCTGGGTAGTGGGATCGACCTTCACAACGCAGATGGGCGTACCAACCCTCAGCGTTCCATCGAGAATATCCACACCCAGAATGATGGGGTCACGTTTACAAAATGCAGCGATGGTCTTCAACCGACAGGGCCAGACAGCTTGTGGCGCGGCGTCCCGGCGCTTGGCCTCCATTATCTCGTTGTTGTATGCGGTGAACGCATCAAATAAGTGGTAGATGATATCAGCTGCAGAGTGTTGCGTCAGTGAGTCCACGTCAAACTTGGTCTAACACACCTTTGAATATCTTGATGCCCATCTCCTCCGCCAACTTCTCAATGTCCTTGTCGACGGGAACATCAAAGGCGAGGATAACGGCAAGCTCTTTGGCTTTCTCAAGCATAGTCGCCGTACGCATAACGTCTTTCTTGTGGACAGGACCGATATTAATGCCCGACACAGGAATCTTGCTAGCCTTCAAGAAGTCAAGCAGGGCTTCGAGCGAACCCAAAGTGCTTGCTTGTACAGAGACACCACGACCCGATTTATCGATGGAGTTCAGCAGGGAGGTAAGGTCAGACATGACTTCCTCCATTAGGTTGTCTTCATCTTCGTCAGGACCGACAACCAAAAGTCGTGAACCAGCGATAGCCTTCTCAAGATCAGGAGCAGCGATTTTAACGCCAAGCGCTGCCTTTACTTCCTTATTGTGCACGTAAGCGGACTACGAGGGTCCAAAGGTTAGCGAGAAAGGGTTAGCATCACGAGCAGTCACATACCTTTACACGTAGCTCACGCAGAGGCTGTGGGGTGAGTAATGCGCGAACTTGGGAGACGATGGGCCCATTGAGACCGCAGACAACAATCTTGTCACCCTCGTGCAGAATACCATTGGAAAGGACTACATCGATGGTAGTTCCGAGACCTTCGACGACCTTGACTTCCAACACTGTACACTCTAACTCTGACAGGTACATGAGGCGATCGCTCATCCGTTGTTGGGTTAGATTGATCAAAAGCATGATCATGTCCGGAACACCTTCCCCAGTGATGGCAGAAGTAGGGACAATTGAGACATTTCGGGCGAAGCTCTTGTTCTCGTAGTAGAGCACGGCATTCAGACCTTGCTCAGCAAAGGCAAGTATAGTCTTCTGGACACGATCCTCGAATTCGCGCTGTACAGATCTCTTCTGTTTTGCCAAAGATTCTTGAAATGCACCATCTGGAGTTGCCTCCCACCCGAACATACGATCGATCTGGACAATTTGAGAAGTAGTCCGCACACCAAGATAGACAGGACACTACCTTGTTAAGGGCAACAATAAAGGGGGTCTTGCGATCTCTAAGTAAACGGAGGGACTCAAGCGTTTGAGGTTCGAGACCGTGCTACCGGTCGATCGTGAGCATATTTCCATATTTGAGTAAGGAAACCTACCATGATATCAACGACGAGAATGGCAATGTTGCAAAGTGAGCTTCCGCGACTGCGCAGATTGGTGAACGACTCGTGACCGGGAGTATCGATTATAAGCAAGCCCGGAACTTTGTATTCTTGTTTCCCATCCTGTATCGCACTGTCAGAAAGGAGAGGTAACAGGAACGAGCTACAGACCCTGTTTAACACCGCCGTCTTGGTTTTGATAGCGTCAACGGGGAAGTACGTGGCACCAATTTGTTGGGTGATACCACCGGCCTCACCCTCTTGTACATTCGTTTGCCGGATCTAGTCGATCATGTGAGAATCACAGGAAGAGGAGACCACAGATCCTGACCTTGTCAAGTAATTTGGTCTTGCCGGTGTCGACGTGACCCAGAATACAACAAATCGGACTACGTAGGTTATCCTTGCTACGCGCAGCAAGTGCGGCCTCGTGCGCTTTCGCCCTCCGTTCAGCGGCTTCCGCCTTCCTTTGTGCAGCCAGACGCTGGGCCTTTGTCATGCCATCGCTTGAATCTTCAGAGCTATCCTCTGAGTCGGATTCGGATTCAGAGTCAGAAGAGCTATCTGAAGACGATTCTTCTGATGATGATTCCCCTGCGTCCACTGCGGCAGGTTTGGGATCGGGCTCCTGCACTGCTTGAGGTTTGCTTACTGTCCCATTAGCGGGCGAAGTTTGATAAATATTGAGATATTAGATAGCAAAGCATACGAACCAGGCAATGCTCTTCTCGTGGGCTGGGAAGGTGCGGTTGCAGGAAGTGCGGTAGGTACTTTGGTAGGCTTGTTCTCAGAAAATGGGGGTCTTGTGCTCTCTTCGTCCTCACTTGAGGCATCCCAAGAGTCCTTAACGGCGGGAGCTAACGCGGCACCGGCATCTTCCCCCGCGCTACTAGCATCCCACTCATCCTTGACATCATCAGCTTTATCCGGAAGCTCTGCCGGGGCAGGGGACGGGGAAGGAGATGCGGTGACCGGGGTAGGACTCAACGGTCTTGATCCTGGGGCGGGAGATGCAGGAGCCGAGTCTTTGCCCGAGGGTGCCTTCTTTTTGCGGGAACCATAGGTCACTTTTTTACCAGCGAAAGGTGCTCCGGACGGATGTTGCAAACCTTCGATTTGCACCCCGGAGGCAATCAGTGCTTGTTTGCGTCGTTCCGCAGCAGCTTTCTCCTCCTTTTGCTTCTTCGTTAGTAGGCGGCCCTCTTTCTTGGCCAACTCGCGTTTCGTCTATTCCATTGGATGAGGATGAGGGTAACGACATAACACTCTCAAGGCGTACCTTCTCTTTCTCCTTCTTTCTCTGCTTCTCCTCTTCCTTTCTCCTCGCCTCCTCCTCTGCTCGCCTCTCTTCCTCCTCGATACGACGTCTTTCCTCTTCCTCTCTCAGCCTTGTTTCCTCTTCTAACCTCTTCTTTTCCTCCATCATTGCCTTCAGCGCGCTTATTCCTCCCTTCTTTTTGCCCGCAGTCGGGGCGGCTGGCGCTGGCGCTGGTGCCGATACATCTTCGTCCTTTTTACCCTTCTTCTTCTTCTTTTTCTTCGCAGCAGCTCCTCCGCCATCCTGACCATCCCCCTCTTCCTCTTCATCCTTCTCTACCTTTGATTCTGAAGGTACCGAAGCCGAAACGGTGGTCGTAGTGGTATCGGCGGGGGCGGCTTCCGTTGCAGCAGACTTCTTTGCCTCTGCCTGAGCCTTTTTCTTTGCCTGGAACGGGTCAGACGTGCACTGAAAGAACGGAATCTGGAAAAACGACCTTGTCACGTTCTTTCTTGAGCTTCTCCTTTTCCTTTTTGGTAAGGATCTTCGGACCGGCGTCTGCATCCTCGTCGGCATCATCCACTCCAATTTCGCGAGGTTCGATCGTTGGTGGCTGAGGGACAGAGGGGATCGCAGGGGTCGGTTGATCTACGGGCTGTGATGGGTTCAAGTTTATCGTGTGTGAGAGAAAGATATTACCCTGGGCCAACTCCTCTTCTTCGTTTTGTGTCTTGTCTTTCTTCCCTTTGCCCTTTTTACCTTTACCTTTCTTGTCCTTGTCTTCCGAAGGACCCCACTCCTCATCGGCAAGATCGTCCGCAGTCATTCCTACCGGTGCCTTCTCCACAACAGCTGGCATCTCTTCATCCATGGGTTCATCGAAATCTTCCTGCACCTTCTTGGCCTTCTTTTTGTCCTTCTTTCCCTTTTCCGTCGACGCTTTTATGGCAGACTAAACGATGGTGCGGGAGCTGTAAGACGATTTCAAGCGTGATCCCCCAAACGTACCATGAGACCTCCAAAGTCCTCGTTTTCATCCACCTCTGGCGGGCCACCATCCTGCATGGCGAGCGCGCCGAACGCGGAAAAACCAGGTTTTGCCCCGGCGTTTGGTGCGTTATCCGCATCGGCGTCACCGATCGGTTCTGTTGCAAGGTTGTTTGGCGCGATAGATTGGCCAGCCTTGTCCCTAGTACCGTTTTAGACGTTCAGCTGTACGATCTTGCAGTAGTAGGCTGACCAATAGTCGTCATCTTTCCCCTTGGCTTTCTTTCCTTTATTTTTGGGCGGCATGACGACTCACTTGCAGGCGCAGGTAGGTTCAAGGGCAGTCGTGTGTCGACGCGGCGCGGGGCAGAGTGCCGTTATGATCTTGCCGGAGAGTGTTCCGTAGGGGACTGAAACTTATGGCTGGCCGCGGACTGTGAGCTACT
>JBBPMH010000245.1:0-40318 GCA_038090235.1 Pulveroboletus ravenelii | reverse complement strand
AACCAGTCAGCCATCCAGGTTGCGAAACACCCGGAGCATCATGGCCGCATGAAGCAGCTGGACCTCCGATGGTACTGGTTGCGAGATGTGGTCGATGCAGGCCTCATTTCGCCTCATTTCGTGCCCATCACAAGTATGCCTGCTGATCTGCTCACCAAAGCGCTCCCTCGTGCAAAGGTGCAGCAATTCTGCGAGCTCATTGGACTTGGTCCATGCAGAGCAAGCTAGATTCATTGATTGTGCAGAGTTGCGCAATCAGGGGGGAGTGTTGATTGTGATTCGCACTCTGCCCTTTTCAGGCCTTTTTACTTAGTCATACAGTCAGTCACATGGTGGCGCACTATTTACTATTGTTGTATAGCATTTTGGATGTAGTCGGAGCTCACTGTCTTCGCTCTCTCAGGTTCTGACAGTGAGCTCCAGGTATGTGTGAACAGCTGGATTCCCTCAGCTGGAGCTCACTGTCAGAAACTATGAATTAAGGGAAGCTGCTAGCTACACATACCTGGAGCTCACTGTCAGAAACTGAGAGAGCAAAGACAGTGAGCTCTGACTACATCCAAAATGCTACACAACAATAGTAAATAGTGCGCCACCATGTGACTGACTGTATGACTAAGTAAAATGGCCCGGAAAGGGCAGAGTGCGAATCACAATTAACACTTACCTCCTGTGCCTCCATCACCATTGACATAGTGCGCACATGATTGCATCTCATGTCCTTTCATCCCATGTCCTGCCACTTTATATTTTGAAGGAGGAGATAAGCACTCTGTAGAAGGTCCTCAGTCTGTTGCCCCTCCTCCTCACCTTCAGCTCACCTCCATTGGAAGATAGGTTCAACTCAACCAACCTAGTAATGCTGCACAACCCAAACTCCAAACAGGCATACTAGGCTAGATTGTCCTATGCTCCTGCTAAGAGAACATTTGTTGAGTGGGTTGCTTTGAGTAAAAGATATATTCAACTTGCTATAGGGGCACCATATACATTCTGGTACTTTTAGCTGGACTTGACCGGAGATTTGATATATCCAAAACTACTCCCCAAATTGTGTATCAATGAGGTGGATGGTTGAGAGAGCCAGAAAGGGCAACAGCTGGTAAGTTAGTTTATTTGTTGATGAGTAATGAGCTTGATTTCCAGTGTTAAAGAAAGGCAAACATTGGCTAATTGTTTCTGCAATAATCCCTACTACCAGTCAATGGCACAGATAAGAAAAGTATTACCCTTGAAATTTGATGGAGATGGATATGATCTGGTAGATTGCACAGATCTGAGGAAATCAGATGAACTGTTTGATGCTATGCAAATAAAGTGAGTTTATTATTCAGAATTTTTTAAGAGCAAATACAGAAGTCAGTTGGGCAGTTCATTTGTGTTGCCAGCTAGGAATCACTTATGGGTTCTCTATGCAAAGGAGAATCTACCATTAACACATACTCACAATCTGTGTATTTTGGCCATGAGGACCCAGGAAACATATAGGTAAGAAGTTACCACTGGTTCTCCCCCCGAAGTTGGAATGAGGTGCAAGAACCAGTGGTAGAGTTCCTGCAGAGATACAGGGTTCCATATTCCATGAAGATGCATCCTGGCACTCACCACCTTGCCTTATTTGTTCTTGTCTGACAGTGTTTAGTTTGTTGGCTGGATAACAGACATTTAATGCATACCTTCCTCTCCTCTTGATCACTTTCTTTTGTGTATATATATGTTATCATTATCTTTGACTTCCTTGTTTTCATTCTTGCTGCATGTGTTATGTCATCCTGCAGCTTACATCCTTGTGCTGAATCAAGCAAGAGTGACAAGGATCTGTTGGTTGATAGATTGCACAGGTGGCAGATACCAATGAAGAGAAAAGCAAAACACTGGCTGGTAATTTAAGTATCTATAAGATACTGGACGATAACCCAGATTGTGTGGCGGCCGAATGGAGGCAGGTGAACCGAGACCGGCTCCAGTATTCTGCTGGGAATGTGTGGGGATTCAGTCGACATGGTCCACCCCTGTTCTCGCCCATGGGCAGGTCATACCATTTGGACTGTCCCCAACTGTGTCCTCGCCGGATGAAGTTGGCAACTGGTTAGGTCTTGCTGAGTACCATCTGGGACATATGCGTCTCTGCAATGGAATGCGTCAGTACCGAAAGATTTTAAACGTCTTATTCCGAAACCATTAGTGGTGGTCCCGGTCAATGTAAACAATCGACCAGCTCGAGCTCTGATTGACGCCCCTTACCCGACTTTATCTCAGTTACCTTGGCAGAACAACTGAATCTACCTAAGATTACCTTAGAGAAGCTGCTTACAGTGCAGCTTGCTGTTCCAAGGCTTTAATGAACCACGAGTGGTGATTGGATGCACCAATCCAGAACCAATCCGGGGCCCTCAGGTACAAGTCCTGGAATCTCGGGCGACAGACGTCCTGAATGAGACACTGGATGATGTTCACAGACGGTTAGTCATACTGGCGGAGCCCCTCTGTGTGAAGGCCAGCGACACGGACATACCACCACTCCGTGTAATAAATCACCAGATTCCACTGATCGACCCAGATAAGATCTATTTCTGGCGGCCGTCTCGCTGCCCAGAGGCTTTGAGACCTCAATGGGACGCAAAGCGAGAGGCTTACTCACGCACAGGCGAATGGAAAGTCACAATATTGGGAATACCATGTTGAAAACCATGATGACATCAGGAGGAGAGTTCACATGAGCTGTAGATGTAAGCAGACAGGGTGCATTGGCGGCTTCATCTGTTGAATGCGAGTTCCCTGAGCCTGAGCCTGAGCCTTGCCCTTTGCTGCAGTCTTGGATGGGCCGGCCTGTCCAACTGAGTGTTGAGTGCATTTCCCGACAGTGATCGAATCCTTGATGCGTGAGGGCGGGGATATGGGAACCGGACATTTTTCCCCAGCTTGAGGGGATTTGATGGTGGGTTAGATGATGGTTGCAGCGGGGGTCATAGGACGAGCTGGGGGTTCGCTGTCATCAATGGAGTTGTCATCAGTGATGCTAATATCATGTCTTTGTTGATCTCATCACGGATCACTTTCGCTTTCCTCTTCCCCTTGTGCATGGGTTTTTTGGTCATGTCTTTCCATTTCCTTTGGGTGCAGGGGGGTCGGGCTTGCTGTCGGCTGGTACACTGCCTGCAATGAAGATCAGCTCGATTTCCTTATCATCGTCATTTCCCTGGAGGAGATTGCCTGTGATGGGATAGATACATATTGATGAGGTGTAATACAACTGAGCGATACAACTTGCGAATTTCAGCTGATATGCCCATGAATGCTATGTGGATTTGGCCTTTGTTGAAACTGATGTTGATAAGGCGGTAAATGTGGACCTGCTTCAGCTGTGGGTGGTGATAGATTTTTGACCGCACAGTTGTTTGTCATTGAGGTCAAACTGGTATCCTGGACATGGATCTGAGCAAAAGCTGAGATGACAAGGACATTACTCACAATCATAATAAGAATATTGGCACATGCCAAATTGAGACTGACAATGCTGACGTTAGAGAAATCCAGGGCATCCGGGACATAAATCCTACCATTGAGGCAGAGGAGTCTGTCAGAGTCCATAAGCCGACTATTGGGAATCAAAGAGGTCGGAAAGGTGGTGCTAAGCCACAGGGTCAGATGCTAGGGAGGATCAAATATCAGAGTGGATCTGCACTCTGTTCAGGCAGTGAGTAGCTGCTATCACAAAAAAGACTAATGTCACTGCCACCACCACCACTGTATGACCTGCCCAGGTTGAATTGTGGGCAGTGAGTGAGTCGTTCTCAGTGTCCCATCCTGACCCCACATTATGAAGATAATCCAAGCCTTCTGTCAGAGGTCAAAACTATTTCTCACAAATCGTGTGGCTAGGGATTGCAGTGCAGGAAATCAAGTGCATCATGCATGGTAAGGATCAAAATTGATGCATTCTAATGCATGCCAACCCTATGCTAGAATGATGTGGGCACTGTTGTGGTGGATAAAAAACACATCTCCCTATTTCTTCACCCTGTCACAAGGCAAAAAAGGCAAACCCACCCCTTTTCTGAGTTTGATCAAATTTATGTACTTCAGGGGAAATAATGTGTTTTATTTTCATAGCTAATTTGTGTATTAGACAAGGAGGGTTTGGGACCCTTCTCTGTAATCATCTAACACTTTTGACTAGGTTCAGGTTTTGGGTTACCTTTATTAGGGGAAGCTAGTCTTTGACTGTCTGAAGCAGTCTCAGGCTTTGCACCCTGCATGCAAATCTGTCTGTCACTCTCCCCTTTGGATGAGAAGTGAGTTCAGCTGAGGAGGTTCAGTGGCTGGTCACTCTAGTTGTTCCATACAATATCAACATCCTTGAGACTAAGTTGCACAATGAAATGCTACTAGGGCACCCCCATTGCATGGTGCACTTTGTCCTGCATATACCAGGAAATGCAGGCCTTGTCTTCTCTCACTTCTGTGATATGAAGAACAAGGCCTGAGCTTTTGACACTTTCCCAATAAGGGAGGTGTGCCTGGATTCTTGGGATACATGGCTCACATCTGCCTTTATACACCTATTCCACTCTTGTTGATGCCTGCTTCCCAAGGTCCCACCAGTTCCTGCTTTCCAGTTCTGACTCTATGTAGATCTTCTTGCTCATCATTTGGTGCACCATTACATCTTGGCTGTGAAGTTTGGGAATTGTTTCCATGTTGGAAGGTTAATATATACTCTTGGGAGTTTTGAACTGACATGATTAGTCTGTCTAGATCTGAAAAAAGATAGCATAGATGGATATCTGAAGTAGACAGGAAATTTCATCCATGTTGTCCTTGCTCAAATCAGCTATATCAATGCAGCTGTGGGATTTTACTTATAGTGAACTGCCACCTCCAAATACACCTTGAGAAACTAATGGAATGATGAATATGTTTGTGTTACATTATCTTGTAACAGGCAGGAAAGAAAAAATTTGACTTACATCCAGGAGTTCCTCTACCTTTGTTCATATTTGTGAAATGGCATTTTTGCCAAATCCAAGTCCCAAGCCTTCCTATTGATGTTAATTGTGATTCGCACTCTGCCCTTTTCGGGTCATTTTACTTAGTCATACAGTCAGTCACATTGTGGCGCACTATTTACCATTGTTGTGTAGCTTTTTGGATGTAGTCGGAGCTCACTGTCTTCGCTCTCTCAGTTTCTGACAGTGAGCTCCAGGTATGTGTAGCTACCCGCTTCCCTTAATTCATAGTTTCTGACAGTGAGCTCCAGCTGAGGGAATCCAGCTGTTAACAATTGAAGCCTGGCATTTTGGTTGCCCAATGTCTGTGGCCAAGAGCTCTTTTCATGCAATTTCACTGACAAACACATCTTGAAACTTTTTCATAAGTGTCATTGGTTCCTGCAAGGAATGCATTTTGTGTGATGGAGTGAGGAAGTATACAACTATATGAAATCAGTAAGTAAACTGAGCACAATCTCATGAAATAAAGTTCTCAATGCCACTAAATGATCTCTCTACATAGGAGGTCTCATATGAGATAAAAGGACATCAACTGATTTGGATATATACAATTCATCAGACTGTCTCACAGTGCCTTGAGCTTCACAGGCATTAAGCACCTGACCAAATCTGTTTGTGAATGATTGGTGATACAATCCAACAATTCTCACTCTACTTCTGCAGTTATAATGATTTGCATCCAGTAATTGTCAAGCTGATTCAAGTACAATCTAGCTTCCTTGGGATCTATCTCTGCAAGCAAAATATTCAATAGCAGGAATTCCCTTGGTCTTGGATTGAAAGAACTCCACATATATCATCATCCAGTAAAATCAAAACAGATCAAACAGCTCTTCAAACATTGCTTGATCTTGTAGAACTTGTCCTAGGTTGGACTTTACTACACTATGGATACTGATGAGAGCAGATTCAATATAGTTGATTCATACTTCTGGGGTAGGGTTCTGAAGCAGGACATTCATTTTCAGTATCCTGGTGTATTGGTAACACAGAATTTGCTGCTGAACAATGCTCCATCACAGTGTAATCATCCCGAGATGAACAAATCAAATAAGCCATACTCTTTTTGTGGTATCCATGTTCCATTTCTGCTGATGTGCTTTTTTTCAAGTGCTCTATAGCCTACTTATGATGCAGGTAAGTTTGTTATTAGTTGGAATATTTGCACATGTAAGTAAATCGATAATTGCCATTATATAAAGTGCAAGGAGAACTAGCAGCAGCATTGGTGGTCCATCAGACCATGTGTATGGTCCCATTTTTCCAGGCTCAAGTGAGTCCAGCTCCAATATCTTGTTAATAGACTCCTATATCCATTGTGTTTTGTACAATTTTGTTTTGTATATAAGCCATGTTCCTTGATGCCACTAATGAATGTCTATCCCAGTGTTGCTAGTTTCATATGTGATCATCTTGACATATATTGCTGTCTATGATTATCAATATTGCTTTTTATCACTGTATGAAAAATTCTTTTAATTTGGGCATGTTTATCTATTTCATTGCACACAATCTGCACTACTTTACTGTCTTTCTATTTCTATGTACCACAAGAATAAATCAATCAGATTGCAATATCCATCATTTTTTGGAACATCTATCAGCCACTCTGTAAATACTGTCAATTTTGGCCATTCACTCCAAAGTGACTCTCACCATGTTAATCTAAATGCAAGAGGTGCTATAATGTTTGCATGCTCACATTCTATCCTCCCTTTCTCCTTTTTGAACTTTTATAAATATTGAATAAAGGCTATTATTGATTTGAGGCACATGACATATGAAACAGATTTTGCTGTGATACTTTCAATACTGTAGTTTTATTTTCACTCCTTGTAACTGCTCCCATGTATTTAATAGTGGTTCTCAAAGTTGAGCCAGCGAGCTAGCCAGGCTCAGCTCAGCACAGACGCACTCAGCCGGAGTTTAAATATGAGATGCTAGTACATTGCTGAAACTCTGTAATCCACAGTTTCCTTCTACATTTCCCACTGAAGTAGTAGTTCACAAGGTGAATAAAAAATGGGCAGTGATAAGCTATCTATTGTGTGATCAGACTCTTGCCAACATACACCACCATCTGCTACCATGCCCCATAGTCATAATCATGCATATCTAATACAAATTCTAGAATGCAGTCTACTTTCCCTGTCGAGAGCACAAAATGAACTGATACTGGGAGATGTGCTGCTTCATGGCGAACCAATGGAGATCAACAAGTCTGATTCAGATGTAGTACTCAGTCCACTTTCTAATGAGTATGATGAGTGCGATGTTGGACAAGGAGCTAGATTAGAGCGACATGTCAGACTTGGATGTCAATATGATGGCGATGGTGCAAATATTTACTTACCTCCAATGTGGCATTCAAACATTGATGGACAAGGTTCAGGAAGCAAGAGTCTTGGAGCATTCGCAGCTACACCTTCTTGAGCATGGCATTTCTAATAAAAGGTTTGAGTTTTTCCCATTATCTTTGATGACATCCTGCATCACATCAGCAGCCATGAAATATTTCAGAATCGATCAAATAATAAACAATTACCAATCTCAATCCAACTTGCTGTTTTCTTGCAACATGCTGGCCACTATAGAAATGCAAGCAGTGTCAATGATGTTGCAGACTTAATAACTGCATGCACTGTGTCATGGTTGGTCTCCTCAACCTACACAACAAATTCATCTATTTTCCAGAGGCCAACTCCCACAAGATATGGAAGGCCTAAGCATATGCTGAGAAGAAGACATGCTATGTGTGGCAGAATGGTGTCTTTGCTGCCAATGGATCTGCAATTCCCCTACATGCAAAGCTAACCCTGTATGGTGAAATGTTCTTTGATAGAAGGGAAATTACTTGCTAAATTGCCAGGTAAGAGATATGCTTTGTAGGGGAAAATGAAAGAAAGAAAATAAATTTATTAGCTTGTGATTATGCCACATAATCTGATGATTGTTGATTACTCATTTGGGAATCCTGGGAGTGTGCACAATACATATGCCTTCCAATCGACATGGATCACACAGAAGCAGGAGCAGGTAGTGTCTTATGGGCACTGGATGTGGGCAGATTCAGCATACCCCTCTCACAAGTGGTATGTTATGCCATTCAAGTGATCAAGGGAAAGGGGACTGAGTTGCCAACAAAATACCTATAATTGTTACTTATCCAAGGTATGCACATACCTCTATTTATATTCCATGGAGCTTAAATCAAAATATTCAGATTCATGTGCATGTGGAGCATGCCTTTGCAGCCATCAAAGGATAGTTCCAATTGTTGTATGAGCTTTGTCTGTGGATAAAAACAGAGGATGACTTACAGGTGGCAGTACACTGGATAGAGTGTTGCCTCATCTTGCATAACATGATTTTGCAGTTTGAAGAGGCAAGAATGGAGGATGGGACCTTGGACAAGCGCATAATAGGCTGGGCAATCCAAGAAGGTGCAGAGTTTCATGATAGAGCAGGAGACATGTTTCCCCTTGATGACCAATCCAGGGACACACCTGGGCAGCAGTTCTGCTCATACTTGATGAAATGCCTCTTAGAGGAACAGAGGATTCATATTTAAGTAGTATGAGACTCCAATACAAAATGTTTTTGGGTATGAGAAATACATGAAAAAAAAACAAAGAACTGTCCATAGCAGAAGTGATAGCAGAACAGGTACAGTTAACACCTGAGAAAACATGAGTGGGAAAATGCAGAATAGTAACTTGTACTGAAGGACTGATGATAAAAGGACAAAATCAGCTTCCACTGGATGACAAAGATATAAAGGACCCAGTATGTGATTGCTCAATTTCTGCCAAGCAAAGCTTGAGCAGAAGAACCTTCTTCTTCTTATCCAGTAGGACAGCATCTGCTTGACAGATATCAAGGTTGGCCTTTTTCTGTTCAAGCTAGCAGTGGTAAGTATGTTCTGCCTTGGTATGCTCAGACTCTTGCTGCACTTGCAAGTACACAATTTCCTTGTTCCGAAAGTGTGCCTGAATTTTCATGTTGTAATGCTCATTTAAGAATGCAAGGCAGTTACAGGGTGACTTGTTGAGTTCAGAAATCTTGTCCATAATAGTGGAAATGGCATGCTATGCTGACTTTCCTTTGCTAGAGCTTGCTTGAGAGGAGGGCATCTGGGCAGTGTGGCCCTGAGAATATATACTGGATATAGAACTGACAGAGCAGGGACAACAGGGACTGGATGACTGGAAGGTAGCCCGAGAGTCCCTAAATGGTGTTGTTGCATGAAATTTGGACAGAGGAATAGGTTGGTCGACCAGCTGCAGAAGATACGTTAGCCTTTTATTTTCCTATACCTTAATATATACCATGGGATACTTCCTTGTCAAGGGAATTTCTGGTTCATTCTCTTCAACACCCTCTCCCTCACCAGCTATCTGTTCATTGGCTTTACCACATAGCTCTTCCAGTGGTTCTTCCATTTGCTGGTCATTGTTCTTGTCCAACCCATCCAGCTGTTCATTGTCTGGAAACATGAGATCTTGTATATCTTGTGATTTATCAGCTGACAACACAGGACCATCCTCTCCACTACCAACTTTGTTGGCACTCAGATCCAGTTGTGCCAGGGGCTGAGGCTTTGAGGGCAAGTTAATGATTTGCAGAAGGATGCCTCCATGGTCTTGGTTGGGTGCTGAGTTAAAGGTTTTAGTGGCATACAACAGTATCCCTTGCCACATGGCACAACAGTCTTCATACCAGGAGATGGTAGCAATAACTTCCTCTGTTTGGATATCAGATAGCACATATTGTTAATATACATCATTACTTACCCAGAAGGTTTGCATAGATCGAGTAACTGGGCTTGATTGTAATTCCTTCACCAGTGGACCAGAAGCGAGTGGCCTGAGTATGGTACTTGTTTTTCAGCCTACCAAAAACAATTAGTAGAATAGTTATAAGCATACCGGAAAATTTTACTTATGTTGCCAAATGGGAGAGTACAGAGTTGGGAAATTTATCTGCACTAGCACTGGCAGTATACATATCTCTGTAGTTTGCATCTTCTGCAAAAAGATAGCAGGCAATCATCACACTGATGTCCTTTTTGTTGCATCCAGAAGGCTTGCTTGTAGTACTCTTGTCAGCAACCTTATCATTAAACAGAATAGCTCGATCAGCAGGATGTTCGGTGAGCCAGCTGATAAGAGAATATGTCAAATAAGGATACTTCTCCCACTTGACAGAGTCACTTGTGGTTAATCCAGATTCTTGAGACGGTGGTAAGTGAGAACTGAAGGAGCCAGCTTAGGGGGGCTGAAGTGTCCTGGTTACTGCTCCTGATGGATAGGTATTATAGCCCCTGGATTGGCCTCTTCCTCCCCTTCCTCTGGAAACTTGAGCTTGAAAATTTGCTCTTGATTTTCCCTTGGAGCTTTGACTGGGAACACTGGATGCTATGAGGAGTTTCTGCTGGAGCTGCAGTCAGGTGGACTGTCTGAT
Source organism: Pulveroboletus ravenelii (assembly GCA_038090235.1). Classification (NCBI taxonomy): domain Eukaryota; kingdom Fungi; phylum Basidiomycota; class Agaricomycetes; order Boletales; family Boletaceae; genus Pulveroboletus; species Pulveroboletus ravenelii. The sequence continues at coordinate 29,843 of JBBPMH010000245.1, read as the reverse complement.
GCTGTGTCTAACAGGAGACATACCTTTCAATCTCCAATTCAATTTCTTTAGCCAGCAGTAAGTTTCCAGTCTAGTTCGGCAACTCAGCTCAGTGGCCTGGCAGAATTGAGAATCACTATTGCTACACTCTTGTGATAACATGACAGGATGTTTACTAGTTGTATCTTTTGAGATTGATGGTTCTTATCCTGATCATATACTGAGCACTGTTGGTTGGCCTTGTTTTGATAACAACCTGTCCCAACCCCATTTGCAACTTCTGTTTTGTCTTGCATTTCTTCTGCTCCCTCAGTAAGGCCCTTGATATCTATCTCCACTTTACCTCCAGTTACTACCCCAAAGGAGATAGTTAGACTGAGTGAATGAATCAGACCCTGGAGCAGTACCTTTGGCCAGATCTATTGTAATTACTAGCAAGACAACTGGTCTGAACTCCTGCCTCTCATGGAGTTTGCTTATAATACCAGAATCTCACTTCTTTCCTTTCTTGGCTTTTATTATGACTGTGACAACTCCACATTACTTCATACCAATTCCACTTACTCTATTCATATTTGGACCCTTTTCCTCTTCTCTTTCTGACACTTGTACTATAGCTCCAACTCTGCTCTGACTGCAGTGCTGATTACTACTTGACTGGTCACCAGTAGGTCATCTTGCAGTTGTTGCAATAAGGTTCACCAGGTATTGGCATACAACTATGGCCACTTTTAGTTTTCAATAAGGTGGCCTGTAAAGCTTTGAAGGTGGAGATACTTGGGTGTTATGGACTCCATATTCTTGTTGGATGCAGTATTCAACTTCTTATGAGATATGATGATCAGGCATCCCCATAAATATATAGTTCCAAGAGGATGGATGGTATAGATATTCACAAGAAACAGGTGAAGATTTGATCATCAATATCACACTGCGTAAGTATTAGGTTCTCTGTATCATGGCAATATGTTCTAGTTTCATCATTGTCATTGTCCAATTGGTTACTATAGTATTGACATAGAGACAACATGCTTCAGCCCATATTGCAACAGGTGTAACATGCTGATCATGCTGCTGGGTTTGGGTGCACAACCACAGAAATTGCTTCATGACATGGTAGGGTTGAGGGTTCAAGGTGGTAGGTTTGGGTAACAAGCATTATGGGGTCACTGCAAGTTAGTCTGTGGTTAATATCTAGTTCTACAGGTCAGTTTAGTAGGTTTTCCATCTGTGCTAGATGGGGCTCATAACCTGTGAGTGAATGGGGCACAAGCTAGAATAATAGACCATTAGGTTCTGTATACCAGTTGGTTATATAAGTGACTGGAGAAGAGGGATTGTACTATACAAGGTGAGAAATAGTGATACTTAAATATGGTAATATAATGTGCATAAGTTGGATGGTAGTAAGAAAAAAGGAGTGAAATATACTATCTATGGTATGATTTCCAATATACAAATGAGAGAGGAGTTTAGTGAGCTCCTGTGCAGCCTGCTTAGCACCTTGACTGGCAAGATTATCTGCTAGAGAGATTAGTAGAGTTAAAGGCATGAACTATTAATATATGGAGAAGGGTTGAAGGTGGGATCAGAGGTGGATTTAGAGGATATAGAGTCAGTGTGGGATGAGTTGGTAAAATTGGGAGTAGAGAAGATGGAAAACAGGAGTGGGGCAGGATTGGAAAGCAAGAAGATTTAAATGTAAAAATAGATTGATGCACTTTCATATAGAGTGAGATCTGGGCTTGGAGATGGAACTTTATGATGAGTTCAGATGCATAACTGAGAGTACAGGAACTTACAGTTTTTTTTTTGTCAATCTACCTTAGAGTCAAGAATCTTGGAGATCCATACTCTGGTTTGCCATCTACTTCTACTGGAAGTGATGGAGGTTGGGTGCAATTCAGGATAGTATTAGGAATAGAGGGTTCTAATTGGGAGACATAGAAGATCAGATGCACAGACTTCATAGGTGGAAAGTAACAGAATGGCTACCTGTCTTGGTGATAATGTTGTATAGCCCCAAGTTCTTTTCAGAGAGTTTCTTGGAGGGCTACATGGAGCAAAAATATTTGGCCTTAATGAAGACCTGGTTACTGACTATAAAGTCTGGTGCTGGAGTTCACTTGGTGTCTGTGAGGCCTTGGTATTACTTTTAGGTGTGTGTAATTTCTTCACAGAGAAAGACATGGAGGGAGTTGAGATTGATGGCATACTCACAGGCTTGAGCAGAAGTCAGGTCACACTCAGAGTGTACTCTGATGTTTGGGTGATAGCCCTTGTTGGTGAAGAATGGAGAAATACTAGTTATAGTAAACATAAGAGCAAGAATAAGCAGATGAAACATGCACACCAAGGACAGGCTGACAATGACCAAGTGACAATCAATGCTTGAACTCCAGCCTATCAGCTTACATGGCTCATAATACCCAGCTGCAATCACAATTTACCTGGCTACTTGACAACAGTGCAACAAACCACATATGCACTAAGCAGTCAACTATGTTGCATCACAATAAACCATATCTGGAATTGTGTATAATGGACCACAACTCAACATACTTGGAAAAAGTATGATATATTTAAAAGTCACTGTCTGAAACTACCCCAATTGAACCATCAAACTGCTCAATGTGCACTACTGCCTGAATGCCCACAGTAACCTCCTATCAGAAAGCTGAATGGACCAAAAAGGGATGGAAATTACCAAGCAGAACAGTTGTCTCACTATAACCAAACCCAATGGCAAGATCATCATGGAAGAACAACTATGGGGAAAACCTATATGAAATAGACAGTGTGACCATACCACCTCAGGATAACTCTGATGCTGCCTGACCTACTTCCAATCTCAACCTCTAGCATGCCTGACTTGGCCACATTAGCCTCAAATCTATCCAATATTTTGATCACCACCACCTTGTCACTGGTCTTGACCTACATGGAAAGAGAGAATTTGCCCCATGCAATGGATGTGCAAAAGGGAAACATCATCAAACCCCTTCCCAACCAACCCAACTGACCAAGCCATCACACCAATTGAACAACTCCATATGGACCTCCAAGAACCATTTGATAAATCCATATTAGGCTACCAGTACTTTCTTGCAGTTATTGAGATTACAGCTGAAAGGGTACCTAAAGCACAATGATGAAACTTCCCAACACATTAAAAACCTAATTGAACAACTTGAAACACAATGTCAAGTCCATCTGTTCTGACTATGGTGGTGAATAACACCAGCTCCAGTGCTATCTACTCAATAAGGGTATCACCTATAAACCATTGGCTTTATACATCATAACAAAATGGTGTCATCAAGAGATTTAACTAAATCACACATGAGAGTGCCCTAGCAATAATGGAGGATGCTGAAATGCAAAAGGGTTCTGGCCTGAAGCCCATAAATATGCCAACTTCATTTGAAACAGATGTTCTACAAAAGTGCTCAACAGGCAATTCCCAAATGAAGTGTCTTATGGCTGAAAACCTAATATCCCCAATTTTGCAGATATTTGGTTTGCACTGCCATGCCATGGCAATCAAATAACATAACTAAGGGCTCATCTTCAGGGTCAGAGTAAGCCATTGATGATCCTGCAAGGGTCAGAGCTGATATATTTTAGTTTTCCTGCAAATGTTAAGTCTTTCCAAAATGGCCCAACATTGGGACACTTATTTGAGCCACTGTACTATAATGATAAAGCACTTGGCACAGTAATCTGGCTTGTGGTTGTCTCATGTCCCTTGGTCAATACAGTGCCAACCCTGGAAAGCCACACTGAAGCACACTTATATGCATTCTGAAATACCTCAAAGAGACCCAAGACTACATGCTTATGCTCAGCTGCACATTAGATGCAGACCTGCTCACACTCACTGGTCATGCTGTAAAGTAAGTAGAAGATGTGTGAGTGTAGTGTGAGTGAGTAAGTTTCCTCATCCCAAGGGGTGCTAGGAAGGGTTAGTAGCAAGAGCAGATTAGCTACAACCAACCTCAGTGAGTGAGAGTGGAATAAATGATTCCAGATGACAGTCTGGTAATAAAATGAACAATTCAGTCAAGGACAAGGACCCAGGCAATGATAAACAGTGATGAGGACAATGGCAAGGATGATAATAATGATGATGAGCACAATTCTGATGATGATGGTAACTAACAGGGTGCAAGTTGATGAGATTCCAAGATCTTGATACATATTCTTTATGGTCTGGGCCTTTCCTGGACTTTGTAGCTATGCTATTAAGAGACACTTGATTCTAAGTAGCAGGATGTCAAGAAAATCATGTATCATGGTCAAAAACATAAGAGAGAACAAAAATAAAGGAGAACCAACAAGGGATAAGTAAAAATAGACATCCAGCAGGTGAACCTAGACCAGATTGGATGGATACATGCGAGTCTGGAGAATGGATATAACAAAAATAAGATTGACTGACCTTGAGATGAGTAGTGTTCACAATAAGATTTCAGAGAATTCAGAGACTTCAGAGAGCACTGAAAAGTCTCTAAAGCACAGAGAAATATGGAAACTCAGGAACAGGTGATTCAGCATTAAGCTTAGGCATGTAATCATGGAATCTAGCCATTGGGGTTGGTGTGAGGGGGATGAGCTGTACATCAACTGAATCACATGACCAGACAATTTGCAGCTGATATCTCTTATCGGTTGATGACTACTGTTCATTCATCCATTCTGAGCCCCTAGCCATGCCATATCAGTCTGTCAGACTCAGTATTCTTGAATAACTTGACCAAGCTGCAATTCAGGTGACTCTAGCTAGGCTAGATCACTTGAATACAAGTGACTTATCACTGGATTTTGGCTTATCAATAAGCAAGTGCCTTGTGAGATGCTCGCACTGCTCACAGATGTCATTCACAGCTTAGCCTATTTCTCTCGTCACCACCCTGCTGAAAGCACTTCTTGCACCAAAGTCTGTGAGCTAGACCAGTTCAATGGAACTGACCCCTGGAAGCTCTGGACCTTCTTGGTCCAGTGCAAACTCAACCTCCAGGACTGTCCAAAGGCCTTCTGTATGGACCACGCTAAAGTCACCTTTGTGCAGTCCTACTTGAAGGGGATGGTGTTGAAGTGGTTCAAACTGGACCTTCTTCTCGATGAAGACCCAGACCTCTGTGCACTCTGGATGGACACTTACCGGGAATTCGTTCTGAAGCTCCAGACCAACTTTGGTCTGCATAACCCTGTCAGAGATGCAGAGCACCAGCTTGACCACCTGTCCATGAAGGACACCCAATGTATCAACAAGTACGTTGTCAAGTTCAATCACATTGCTTCACAAATCTGAGGCTACAGTGAAGATGCCTTCTGGCACCACTTTTACATTGGTCTCCCCAACTGAATTAAGGACGAAATCTCTCATGTCAGGAAGCCCCCCACCCTCTCAGAACTCCGTGCCCTCGCCCAGGCTATCGACATGTGCTATTGGGAGCACAAGTCTGAGGTTAGCCGCCAAGCAAAGCCCTCCACCAATTCCTCCTTGTTGAAGTCTGATAAACTCTCTATCTCCGGAAATCACAACTCTGATGGTACCAAGAACTCCAGTGGCTCCAAGGACTTCAAGGAGTCCAAGGGAAAGTCTGCCACCTCTGACATCCCAAAACCTCTTCTCTAAGCTAGAGAAGAATGGCAAGCTCACCACTGCTGAGTGCAAGTGCCGCTTTGATCTGAAGCTGTGCATGTTCTGTGGCCTCACTGGGCACATGGCCAAGGACTGCCCAAAGTCCACCTCCAAGGCCTCTATGGGCTATGAAGTGATGGCCACCACTCCGGAAGCCAAACCAGAGACTTTCTTGGAGGCAAAAAAATAGAGTGCAATCTCCAGGACTTCACACAGTCTGGAGGTTGTGTTGACCCTGCCTGTGCACCCAAGGAGATCTGACTCAATGCATCTGTTCTTTCTGACCCTCATTTCCTCATTCTGTCCATTAGTCTAGACTCTGGTTCCTCCAATTGTTTTATAAACATGTTGTTTGTTAATAAAAACAATCTTTCAACCTACTCTGTACTGAATGACATAATAAGCCATTCAAAGGAGCCATAGCATGTTCAAAAGGAGATCTTCCATTTGTTGCCCTTGGCAATGTGGACCAGATGGTACGCATGCCAGAGGTCAATTTTGGTGTAGACCTTGGTGTGGCTTAGGGTGTTAAGGAGGTCAGAGATGTGGGGGAGTGGATAGCAATCTTTCTTCATGATCTTGTTAAGGCCTCTGAAGTCAATGCAAAGATGGAGGGAACCATCCTTCTTGTGGACAAAGAGAACTGGAGTAGCATGAGCAGAGAAGAATAGGCAGATAAACCCATTCTTGAGGTGCTTGCCTAGGAACATCTGGAGGGACTCAAGCTTGGAGGGTGAAAGGGAGTAGAGGGTGCCCAAAGGAGGAGATGCACCTTCCTCGAGGTCAATCTTCAGATTGTGCTCATGATGTGGAGCAAGCATGGATGCTTTGCTCTTGCTGAACATGTTGGCAAAGTCATGATACTCTGGAGGAATTCCAGAGAGATCAACTGGATTAGGAGAAGAGTCTGTGGAGGCAGAGCTGAGATTGCTTTTCTCAGGGCAGATTTGTAGGCTGAATTGGATGGAGCCCTGAAGTTGACAGGCCAGCACAAAAGCAGGGGCACTGACAAATGTAATGGGTGGAGCCTTGCAGTCGGAGAAACTAGGCAGATCGGGGATGACAGGGTCAGCCAAAGGAGAAGGTTCTGGAGGCTGCAGAGGTGAGCTCAGGTTTACAGGCATAGGATGCTCAGATGAGCAGAATGAAATACTGCTCAAAACCCAATCAATCAATGGATTAAAGCAGGTGAGCTAGTTGTGTCCCAGGACAAGAGAACAAGAACCATCCAGCAGAGTAACATATAATGTTGTCAGGGTGATATCACCAGTTTCGAAGCGGACAGAGAGGTTGATGGCTTGAGTAATCATGGAGTTGGTTGTTCCATTGAAGAGTTGGAGTTGGAATGGGGGGGTCTAATGAACCCCCCTGCTGTCAGGATACTGTTTTCTGTCTTATCACTTTTCTTCTCCCTGTCACACTTTCACCTCTTCATGATTATGCACTATCTTATTTCCTTAGTTCTTTCACCATTTCACATATCACTATCTAATTTCCACTTATCTTCACATAGTCATAAACCCCCTCCTGTTCTAGGTAGTTCCTTACGTTTGGAATTCGTCATTTTTAGGCCTTGAGCTTTTCGCTTGAGTGATCCTTGATATAATTCCAAATATTTTCTCTTTGACACCAGGCACACTTTGTGCTCCCTGTCACTCACCTACCTTTGTTCACCACTTGCCTAGCAGTCAAGCCTTTTGCTCCTGTTAGTTCCTTCACCTTTTACCATCCACCTATGGCTGTAGGAAACTCTTTTGCTTTGCATTGCTAAATTGCCAGTGTGCGAGCTTTAATAAGGAGGTTCAGTTGTTAGGAACCACCTAGGCTCCAGGATTAAGGAGACATCTTCAAGTACTTGTTCACTTGACAAACAACCACAAACACAGTTATCAGTTGCACATATGGTTGTCCGCCGTCTAAATAAGGATAACATTGCTGCCAGCAGACTAGTGCACTACTGCCATGGTTCACATGACCACCAGTTATTGTCACATCGTATTACTGCATGTTAAGTGGTAGTTCATCACCAGGTTTATCCTATCTACCCCTCAACTGGTAAGAAGAAGCCAGCTGAAGAAAATCTGGAAAAATCTCCAAGACTCTTTTCCTGCTTTCAGTCCCACCCACTAGGAAGTTCTTCGGAAGGACCTAGCAGTGAGCAGACACTGCATATTTCTTTAGGATCCCCTCTTCTTTTATCCCAATCCATGTCTGGAGCTGCCACCTCTGGAACTGCCTAATATCCCCCTGTAAAATACTCTTACGAAGATGAGAGCCTATCCTTCAAAGATCACTACAACAGCTGGAGGGGGTGTTATATCGATGACCCCTTCCTGCATCCTTACAAGAAAGCCCCAAAACCTCCTGCCATTCCCCAAGTCAGTAAAACAGCAGCAGGAACTGATGGTAAATGCAAGAAGGCTTCGTGCTCACCAGAGGCCACACCACCATTACTCCCACGTATTCATCTCCTGAAGAGGGAGAAAGGAAAACAATGTGCTCCTGCCCAGCTGTTAGGTGACCCCTTTGACTCTGATGGAGGTAGCAGCGATGATGGAAGTGACAGAGAAAATGCAGGACCTCAGCCTTGATGAGGAACCTATCAGCCATGGAATCCAATGTGTCCCACTGGACCCATACTTGGAAAGTTGTTCGCCCTGAAGCCCTTTGTCTATAAAGGAGACAAGACCAAGTACTGAGCCTGGACAACAGGTCTCTGTAACTATTTCCTGGGTTTCAGTGACATGCCATCGGACATGCAGAAGATTGTCATCGCCCTTGGCTTTATGGGTGATGAGGATGCAAATTTAGCAAGAAGATTCGCCAACCTCTATTTTGAACTCTACCTAGGAACTAACACCTGGGAGGAATTTATGGTGGAAATGGACAAGCAGTTCAAACCCATCACTGCAAGAAAAGAAGCTTATGAAAAGCTTATGATGTTGAAGCAAGGGTCAAACATGGTGGAGGACTTCTTTATCCAGATGAACCAGTTAATGGCAGAGGCTGGCTTTGGCCACAATGCCAAGTTTGATGAGACCCTCATCCATGTTTGTCAACAAGGTATCAAGGAGGAAATAATCTCCTTTGTGGAACAAGGAACTCCCAGCCTTGCAATGTCTACTTCCTTAAGTCATTGGGAGTGACATCTTATGAGAGCAGAAACATCCTTGGCAGCAAGGAAGGCAAGGAAAGCAGCCAGTGGATTTGTCGCTATGGGCTGACAGCCTTTTTGTGAGCTGTTCCGTTCATACACCCAAAGCACTCCTACCACTGCCGAAACGAAGCCCACCACACCTCAAATGGGTTTCAGTAACATCCAACCTGCATCTGAAAAACAAGTTGGCACGTTCGGAGGTCAGGGAATTAGCAAAGCTCGCTTAGAAGGGAAGTGCTTCAAATGTGGAAAGCCATGGCCTTGCTCTGAACACGCACGCCCACCATGTCCCTGCATGCGCTATATCAAGTTCAAGGGAGCAAAGATCTTTTATCAGTTGGCTGAGGAGCTGGCTGAGGCAATGAAAGTAGTGGAAGCTGACAAGGAGGGTTTTGGTGTCAACAAGTAGATACTGGTTGTTCTACCTCGTCTGTTTCTTCGCATGTTTCAACTGTACCATTGACAGGTTCAAATAAATTCTCTATTTTGACTATCATTGAAACAAGTGAACCTGAGACTGCCCCCATTTCTATACTTTCTCATCCAAAAACTCTCCCAGTAAAACAAGGGGATGTTACAATTCCGTTACCTCAATGAGGTTCTTTGAGTGCAGCAGACTATGACCTTTATGCTGCCAAAAATATCACTATCCCAGCAAGGAGACAGGCCCTTGTCTCTACAAAACTTCATATGGCCATCCCTGTAGGACATTATGGTTGTGTTGCCCCACATTCCAGTCTAGCTGTTAAAGCTTCTGTGACCACCGGAGCTGGTGTCATTGACAGTGACTATAGGGGGGAGGTGAAAGTACTCCTAATCAATCAATCTGATAAGCCATTCAAAGTTAAAATTTGGGAAAGAATAGCCCAACTCATCCTTGAAAAAATCTCCACTCCACCAGTAAAGGAGGTGGAATCGCTAGATCACACCAAAAGAGATCAAAAAGGCTTTGGGAGTACTGGGTCTTCCAAAATATGAAGTCATCAAAGGGAAAATTGGGAAAATCGCATCGACCCATGGTCCTTAAGATGGATTCAATAACAAGTTCAAGGGGACAAGAAAACTGCAGTAAAACATATCCATTCCTTTGTCCATGATCAACGAGTAAGAGAGGTGGATGAATCCCTTGTAAATGACCTCAAATCCATGACAGACAAGGAATCCCTTTGGATACTCAGAGACCTTCAGAAGAAACCATGGTTCAGAAAGGCATCCACACAATGAAAAGACCGTAATTCCCATATTCATAAGACAAGATTTGGGGGCACAAATAGAGGCAAGAGCCTTAATAGATTCAGGATGCACCAGATCCTCCATTGATGAGGAATATGTCAAACAGAAAGGGTTAGATACTCATGCCCTACCAAGGCCTATTAAGGTCTACAATGCTGATGGAACCCTCAATGCAGAAGGAGGGATCACTAAGTTCGTAATAGTGGAACTCCATGTTCTAGATCACATGGAGAAAATTGCCCTGGCAGTAACCAACCTCAGCCCAAACTCAATATTCCTTGGTCATGACTGGCTTAAGCTTCACAACCTGTCTATTGATTGGATCACAGGAAAAATAGAGTTCTGATGTGAAAACAATCACCTCCCCGCCTTAGCAGATTGTGAGGAAGATGACGAAGAAGAGGAATATCGGTACTCCCATGGCGACAGACTGTTTCAATTGGATGTTGAATCCTATGTGCAAAATACCTCCACAGACATAGCCACTAAGGAATTCGTTCAAAAGAAAAAAAAACATTCAAAGAAGCCGCACCAGTCTATGTTCACGATTTTGCAGATGTCTTCACTAAGGAGTCTTTTGATGAACTCCCACCTCAACGTCCCTGGGATCATGCAATCAAACTCCTTCCTGGAGATCACAATATCAATTGCAAAACATACCCGTTGGGTCCAGGGGAGCAACAAGAGTTGGACACCTTCTTGGAAGAAAATCTCAAGTCAGGAAGGATATGCCCATGCAAGAGTCCTTTTGCATCTGTGTTCTTCTTCATAAAAAAGAAAGATGGACATCTTTGCCCAGTACAGAATTATCAAAAACTCAATGTGGTAATCATCTGCAATTAATATCCACTTCCTCTGATAAATGAGTTGGTTGATAAGCTAAAAAATGCTCACTACTACACCAAGTTCAATGTCAGATGGGGATACAATAACGTCTGAATGAAGGAAGGGGATGAATGGAAAGCTGCCTTTTGAACCAATCACAGGCTCTTTGAACCACTGGTGATGTTCATTGGACTAACCAACTCTCCAGCCACATTCCAAACAATAATGAACTCCTTGTTCAAGGAATTAATTGATAGGGGAGTGATGGTCATCTACATTGATGATATCATGATCTTCACAAAAACTCTTGAAGAACATTGGAAGATCATTCACGAAGTCTTGACCATCCTCCATTGGGAACACCTATATCTTCAGCATGACAAATGCAACTTTGAGGTCCAAGAAACAGAATTCTTAGGATTAATCATTTCACAAGATCGTGTCAAAATAGAACCAAAGAAAGTGCAAGCCATTACAGATTGGCCTGTTCCCAAGACAAGAAAAGAATTATGAGGTTTCCTGGGATTCCTCAATTTTTATTGATGATTCGTCAAAAACTTCGTGCAAATTGCATGACCACTAAACATGCTAACATCAGAAAAGAGAGACTTCGTCTGGACCACAGATTGTCAAAAGTGATGGATCAACTAAAATGTACATTGACTTCAGCGCCAGCTCTAGCAATGCCTACAGATGACATTCCTTTTTGAGTAGAAACCGACGAATCAGGTATAGGAGTGGGAGCTGTTCTTTCCCAACTCCAAAACAAAATATAGCACCCAGTAGCCTTTATCTCTCACTCTCTCAATGATGCAGAATGGAACTATCATGCAGCAGATTTAGAGATGTTGGCAGTGATTTTCGCCATGCAAGAGTGGAGACACTACCTATTGGGAGCCCTCCATTCTTTCGAAATCTTGGTTGACCACAAAAACCTTGAATTTTTCTGAAAACCATAAGATCTGTCCTGCCGGCAGGCTTGTTGGAACCAGCTGCTCCAAGAATATGACTTTACCTTCTGCCATCGGTCAGGGAAGATGAACCCAGCTGTCCCTCTGTCCCAGAGGCCAGACTTTGAAAAGGGGGTAAATGCTGATAATAAGCAATAAACCTTATTTCTGGACTGATATTTTGGCCAGGAAACCCAACTCCGCCCCTTCTTCTTTTCCTCACCAATGGAGATACAATCCTTCCAAACTAGCATCTCCACTCAAGTTGCTCAGTACCAGACAAAACTCAAACAGCAAGCCAAAGATGGTTTAGCAAAAGAGGGTTCAAAATGGCACAAAAAGGAAGGGCTAATATATTGGGGAAATCTGCTATACATTCCCCCTATAGAGGAACTTAAGGATCACATTATACAAGAAAACCACGACCATCCAATTGCCAGACACCCTGGAATAAGGTGAACCAAGGACCTGATCATGACCAAGTACTATTGGCCAGATTTATGGAAAGACGTTAAAAGATATATACAGGGATGTGATCGATGTCAAAGGGTGAAAAACCAGACAAGCCCTTCGCATACCCCTCTCTATCCAAATGAGATACTGTCTGCTCCTTGGGAAATAATCTCTCTGGACATCATTGGGCCATTACCAGAGTCACAAGGAAAAAACGCCATTCTAACAGTGGTGGATAGATTCTCTAAAATGATACACCTGTTTCCAGTATCTTTGTCAATAACAGCTAAAGGAGTAGCCACCATCTTCAGGGACCAGGTATTTAAATTACATGGTACCCCCTGGAAAGTCATCTCTGATCGAGGACCACAATTTATGTCCAAATTCATGATGGACTTGTATTCCCTCCTGAAAATCCAAGGGAATCCATCTACCGCATACCATCTGCAGACTGACAGACAATTGGAAAGGGTCAATAGCGAGGTCAAAACATACCTCCAACTCTACATAAATCATAAGCAAAATGATTGGGCCAATTGGTTACCTATAGCTGAGTTCGCCCACAATCAAAACACCACTTCAGCAACCAGATTCTCCCTGTTCATTCTCAATTACAGACAATAACCAAGAATAAACATGGACACTTGGAATGAAGTTCAGAATGAAGAAGCAATGGAGTTTGTAGCTTGAATAAAGGAAGCACAAAGAAAAGCCAAGAAAGCTTTAGAGAAAGCGGCTCAACAAATGAAAAAGAATTATGATAAGCACACCTGCCTGGCTCCTGAATACAATAAGGGAGATCTCATACTTGTCGACAGAAAACACATCTGTTCTGATAGACCAACTAAAAAGTTGGAAGAAAAGAAGTATGGACTGTTTAAGGTGTTAAAAAATGTTGGAGCTGCAGCCTATGAGCTGGAAATTCCTGTCACCTGGAGAGGAATACACCCAGTCTTCCATACCTCATATTTATGGCCTTACCGACAAGGAGAGTTTCCTTCTCAGCAAAGCCTCCACCTCCTCTGCCAATAGCCATTGAACAGAAGGAAGAATATAAGGTAGAAGAAGTAATTGATTCCAGGAAAAGAAAAGGGAAAATTGAATACTTGGTACACTGGAAAGGTTATCCTCGTGAAGAACAAACCTGGGAACCAGCCACTCACCTCACCAATGCTCCTAACATTCTCAAAAAATTATTGACAACAATGTTTGTGATTGCGACACTTGTCTTTTCAAAGCTCTGCTGTTCTATACTCCTGATTTTAAATCATTTGCCACCTCTCTTGTCAAGTTTCCAATTTCCTCTTTTGAAATCCCTCCCATTGCTGATTCAGAGACTCAGCCATAAAAAGGGGGTAATGTCAGGATACTGTTTTCTGTCTTATCACTTTTCTTTTCCCTGTCACACTTTCACCTCTTCATGACTATGCACTATCTTATTTCCTTAGTTCTTTCACCATTTCACATATCACTATCTAATTTCCACTTATCTTCACATAGTCACTTTATCAGGGTACAGGGTAACATATGGGTATATAAACCCCCTCCTGTTCTAGGTAGTTCCTTACATTTGGAATTCATCGTTTTTAGGCCTTGAGCTTTTCACTTGAGTGATCCTTGATATCTGTGACATTCCAGTGGTTCATCAATTCGATCTTTGCTAATCTCCTTGATGTTTGCATTATTGTCTATCTGAATGACATCCTCATCTTCTCCGAAAACAAGGCCTCCTACAAGGAGCATGTCTGGGAAGTCCTCCAGAGACTCTGCAAACATGGTCTCTATGTGAAACTGTCATGACCGTGACAACTCCGCTCTATTCCGCTTACTCCGCTCCTTACTTAGACTCTTTTTCTCTTCGTCCTGACATTGTACCAATAGCTCCAACTCCGCTCCGATTACGGTGCCAGTTGTTCCTAGGCTGGTACCTGGTTCCATTCTCCGTCTCTCCATTCTCCGTGTATGCCACATTCTCGCTTAACTCTCCACACCTCACTTAGATACTCCTCCACATGGTCCCGCCTCTGTACCATGTGCTTGTACATACTGTACCGCCTCCGCCCTCCTGTATTTAAGTCCGATCCGCTGAGGACTTACTCCTCAGTTCAAATATTAAAGTCTTTTAGTCCTTTCTTTTTCTCTGCCATTTCCTCTTCTCTGTCCTCCCTCCCATCTGACGGATTCCATCTCTGTCCCTTTGACCCCCTTCTACCCGACCTCTGAAATATGAGGACCTGGGATTGCCAGGGCGCAGCGCTCCACCTGAGTCGCTGAAGCCAAAGTCCTCACACCTCTGACCTCCACCCTGTACTCCCTTCATGCGCTCTCCTGTCAGAGTTAGCAGTGAAGCGGAGTGGACCTTGACAGTATATTCAAACTCAAACTGTTGATCCTGTTTTACTTATCATGTCCTGTACTGTTCAGACTCGTGTGTGCTCCTGTGCACAAGAAGTAGTTCCAACTTCCGTCCTCACCACCCTCCCTGACAAAGAACCTCGCATGCCGAGTCAAATTGACTCTGGCACAGGTGACTTCCTCTCGTTCTCTTGCCATGCTGCTCTGGATGAGCCGGCAGGCGACCCCCACACCTCGACATTGTCCACTCATCGCCCCCTGCCCAACCCACCTCTGGGAATGATCCCGACCCCGGTGATGGTGACAGCGGCAATGACGACCATAATGTGGATGACAATGATGATGAAGACGAAGACATCCCTATCAGGGATCTATTTGCACCTCCTGACCCCGAATCCACCCCATTATTAGCCCTGACCAAGGCTATCATGACTTTAGCCAAGTCAGCAAAATCGGATAAGTCTTTGTTATCACTCTGCACCAAGGTCCATGAGCCCAACACCTTTGATGGCATGGACCAAAAGAAGCTCTGCGCCTTCCTGGTGCAGTGCGAGCTCAACTTCCAGGACTGCCCCAAGGCGTTCCAGACTGATCGGGCGAAGATCACCTTTGCACAGTCGTACCTCACTGGTATGGCGCTCGAGTGGTTTGAGCCCGATATCCTCAACTCCTATGACGATGTCCTCCGCCCCGTCTGGATAGATGACTATCACGAGTTCGTCCACAAACTCTGCGAGAACTTTGGTTCACATGACCCTGTTAGCAAGGTGAAGCACCGCCTAGACAGTTTGGTTATGAAGGACGCCCAGCGGATGAATAAGTATGTTGTGAAGTTCAACTAATTGGCCAGCCAAGTCCGTGGCTACAGTTCCAGGGCCCTCCACCACATTTTCTACAACGGCCTCCCAAATCGGATCAAGGATGAGATCTCCCGAGTGGGCAAACCCACGACTCTGCCCGAGCTCCGCACCCTAGCCCAGACCATCGATGCTAGGTACTGGGAGCACAAGTCGGAGATAGCCCACCAGACCAAGCCCGTGCCCTCCACCTCTTCCAAGCCAGATCCCAAGCCATCCAGCAACTCCTCATCCTCCAACTCCCGTAACTGCGGCTCAAAGTTGACCTTGTAGTTGGCTCCCTCTAAACCCTCCAACTCCGCCAACTCGTCGACGCCCAAAGTGTCCTCTGCCAACCCTTCCCACCTCGGCAAGGATGAGAAGCTGACTCCGGAGGAGCGACAGTGGCATCTCGATAACAAACTCTGTCTCTTCTGCAGCGAGCCCGGCCACAACACCAAGGAGTGTCCTAAGTTGACCTCCAAGGCTGTGAAGGCTAAGGCTGGTTGCTTCATCTGCTGACATGACCACCTTCACCAAGGAGGCAAAAAAATAGTCAGCGGTCTCCGAGACTCTGCACAACTTGGAGACTGTGTTGATTCCAGCTGTGCCCCCATGAAGGTTTGTCTCAACGTGTCCACTCTTTCCAACCCCAACTCCTTGACTCCGTCTGTTGATATTGTATCACCATCCATCTCCTCTGCCTCCACTTTAGTCAATTCCGGTTCGATGCATTGTTTTGTAGACTCCACCTTTGTTAATAAATATGCCCTTGAAACTTACTCCGTCCCTTCGTTACAACTCCACCTTCTCAACGGAACATCCAACATGACAATCACCCACACTGTTGACCTCTCTCTCCACTTTCCATCTGGCGACATCATCTCTGAGACATTCTTTGTCACTCCGTTGGACTCCTCTTACGTCCTAGTCCTCAGACATATCTGGCTTACCTACCACAATCTATTGATTGACTGGGTATTGGGCCATATCAGTTTCCGAACAAGTCCACTATGAGTGCCAACACCCCAGGTACCTCTCTCCGAGATCCCGCTGCTGCCTGTCTCTGACAGTGCACCTGGCTCGTCAACTCTGTCCTTCTCCAATGTGCCTGCCCCACCCATCTCCTTCATCAACACAGTGGCCTACATCTGTACTTGCAAGTTTGAAGGAAGCTCCCAATTTACAATGTACCTCCATCCCGAGGACCACACAAAGCTCCGCGCAACTTCCACCATGCCTCCGCCACCTCCACAAGATCTCTCTAGTATCTCTTCGGACTATCACGATTTTGCTAACGTCTTCAGCAAGTCCAAGGCGACTGAACTCCCTCCGCATCAGGAATTCGATCTGAAGATCGACATGGAGGAAGGAGCTTCTCCTCCCCTAGGTACTATCTACTCCCTTTTCTCAACCAAGCTTAAGTTACTCCGTCAGTTCCTTGACGAGCACCTCAGCTATAGTTTCATCCGATAGTCTAGCTCTGCCCATGGAGCTCCGGTTCTCTTCGTCCACAAGAAGGATGGCTCACTCTGTCTCTGTGTCGACTTCTGCAGCCTCAACAAGTTAACCAAGAAGGATCGCTACCTGCTTCCTCTTATCTCCGACCTCCTGGACGCTCCATCCAAGGCATGCATCTACACCAAACTTGACCTCCGCCATGCATACCATCTGGTCCGCGTTACCAAAGGCGACAAGTGGAAGACTGCCTTCTGCACTCGCTACGGCTCCTTCAAGTGGTGCGTCATGCCCTTCAGACTCATCAACACCCCTGTGGTGTTCCAAAGGTTCATAAATAGTATCTTCAGTGATCTCCTTAAGGTCTGTATCATTGTCTATCTTGATGACATCCTCATCTACTCCTCTGACACTGAGTCTCATAAGAAGCATGTTCACAAAGTCCTCTGACACCTCCACAAGCATAGCTTGTACACTAAGCTGAAGAAGTGTGAGTTTCACACTGACTCCATTGAATACCTTGGCTTCTGTCTGTCCACCAATGGCCTCTCCATGTCCACTGACAAGGTTAAAGCCATCTCTGACTGGCCAGAACCCTGCAAGTAAAGGACATTCGGTCCTTCCTCAGATTCGCCAACTTCTACTGCTGTTTCATTTATAACTACTCTGACATCGTCGTTCCACTCACTCATCTAACCCATAAAGACACTTCCTGGAAATTCACTGACAATAAGAACCTGGAATATTTTACTTCCTCCAAGCTCCTAACCAGGCAACAGGCCCACTGGTCAGAGTACCTCTGTCAGTTTAACCTCACCATCCGCTTTCACCCTGGTCACCTCAGCGGGAAACCTGACACTTTGACTAGACGATGGGACATCTACCCCAAAAAGGGGGATAGTGACTATGCTCGCGTCAACCCTCACAACTTCCACCCCATCTTCACCCAGGAACAGCTCGTGTCGTCCCTACAAGCCACCTACCTCCTGGATCCCGCACTCCACGCCTCTGTCACTGTCGATGTAGCGCAAATCCACTCCAATATCCGATCATCCCTATCATCCGACCCTGTCACAGGGCTCAACGCCACCTCTCCGACCCCTCTGATCCCTGCTGGTCTACGGACTCTGACGGACTCCTCTGTCTCGACAGTAGGACATACGTCCCAGACGTCCTAGACCTCCCTCTCCGCATTCTCTGCCTGAAGCACGACCATCCCCTCTCCGGTCACTTTGGCGTCAATCGCACCCTGGAGCTGGTCCGCAGAGAATATACCTGCCCCGGTGTAAGGACATTCGTCAAGAACTATGTCCACTCCTGTACCACCTGCGCCTGAGTAAAGACTCCACGACACCACCCCTATGGACTGCTCAAGCAACTCCCCATCCCCACTCGTCCATGGGATTCCATCTCCATGGATTTCATTGAGCACCTCCCTCCGTCTTCCAGCTACACCGCTATCCTAGTGGTTGTAGACTGACTCTCCAAACAAGCAGTATTTATACCGACCTACGACACAATCTCTGCCCCACAGTTAGTGCAAGACTTTGTGACCCACGTCTTCTCTAAGCATGGAGTACCCAACCATGTCACCTCCGAAAGAGGTTTAGAGTTTGTCTCCCACTTCTTCCGCTCCCTCAGTAAGGCCCTTGGTATCACCCTTCACTTCACCTCCGGATACCACCCTGAAGGTGATGGCCAGACCGAGCAGACTAACCAGATGTTGGAGCAATACCTCCACACCTACTGCAGTTACCAACAAGACAATTGGTCTGACCTCCTCCCACTAGTGGAGTTCACTTTCAACAATGCGCCCAGCGCTACCACCAGTGTCTCTCACCCCAACTTATCCATTAACACCACCTCTGCTCGAGCCTAAGAATACACTGTCAATTTGGAGGAGCTTCACAAGTTCCTCTGGTCTGAAATGAATTTGGCCCAACAGTGATATCAAGGTCCCGCCGACGCCCGCCGTCTTATTCTGCCCAATTTCCAAGTTGGCAGAAAAGCGTACATCAAGGCTAAGTACTTCTGCTCTACGTCGCCCTCCCAGAAACTCTCCGACAAGTACCTAGGACTGTTCCTGATTATTGCCAGATCCGGCTCACACATGTTCACCCTCCACCTATCGGACTCCATGAAAGCCATTCACCTCCAGGGCCCACAGCCTGCCCAACTGCTCCTTGAGCTTGCCCAGCACCTCCGCCAGCATGCCCAGAGCATCATGGTTCTCAGCTGCGGTCTCCAGGAGCCGGTGGGACACCAGGCCCTCACCCTCCGCTCCCTCTGTCTTGTCCGCGACGCTCTCGCCACTCGCGACCACCTCAGTGGAGACTTGCGCCCACTTCCTCAATGTCCTGGGCAACCCCGCCCTCCTTTGCTTCCCAGCTCACACCGCCTCCGTTTTGGACTTGTCTCTTGGCCCACTCCAGCTGCAACGCTTGTGCGCCACCTGACACGGCATGCACACTGTGGCCCTTCTTGCACCAGCCTGCACCTTGCACCCAGATGGTTGTCTGAGCTGTATGCATCATGTGCACACCCTGACCGACGTCTCTGTTGCTGAGTCCCCCGCTTGTGCTTCACCTGTTGTCGCTGCTTGATGATGCTCCGCTGTGAGCTGCCACTCCTCTGCTTGACGTCGGCGCTTTTCTTTGACGCGTCGTGCCTCTTCTTCGCATCTCCGCACCTCCTCCTCCTCGCGCTGTCGCCTCTCCTCTTCCTCTGCTTTTCGGTGCTATGAGACATCGTGTCAGTGACATCACGCACTGGCCAATAGTCACTCATCTCTTTGCACTCATGCTTCTTCCCCTCATGCACACACTTCCACCACTCCTTCTCCTCCATCACCCTTCACGCTTTCTCAGAGGCTTTCGCCCCGGCAACCGACACATTGTCGTCCAAGTCAGTGATGAGGTCGTCCTCAGTGGCGTTGTTCCAGTCACGCACCATATTGATGAAGTGGTATGGGTGAAAGGTTTGATCCACCTGACGCATCTTCCTAAATAGTGATTGCCATTTTTGAACTCTGCCGTGCTATGCACAACTCTGCATTGTCTTGTGTTCACCATGCTTAGGTCCACAAGCCCTCAGGGGTTCGGGCCCTAAGAGAGGGATACTGTCATGACCATGACAACTCCGCTCTATTCCACTTACTTCGCTCCTTACTTAGACTCTTTTCCTCTTCGTCCTAACACTCTGTACCAATAGCTCCGACTCCGCTCCGACTGCGGTGCCAGTTGTTCCTAGGCTGGTACCCAGTTCCATTCTCTGTCTCTCCATTCTCCATATATGCCATATTCTTGCTTAACTCTCCATACCTTGCTTAGATACTCCTCCACATGGTCCCGCCTCTGTACCATGTGCTTATACATACTGTACCGCCTCCGCCCTCCTGTATATAAGTCCAATCTGCTGAGGACTTACTCCTCAGTTTGAATATTAAAGTCTTTTAGTCCTTTCTTCTTCTCTGCCATTTCCTCTTCTCTGTCCTCTCTCCCATCTGACGGATTCCATCTCCATCCCTTTGACCCCCTTCTACCCGACCTCTGAAATACGAGGACCCAGGATCGCCAGGGCACAGCGCTTCACCTGAGTCGCTGAAGCCAAAGTCCTCACACCTCCGACCTCCGCCCTGTACCCCCTTCGCACACTCTTTTGTCGGAGTTAGCAGTGGAGTGGACCTTGACAGAAACCCAGGAAGTGCGAATGGAATACCAACTCCACCAAGTACCTTGGCTACCAACTCTCTCCCTCTAGCCTGACAATGTCTAAAGACAAAGTCAAGGCTATTCAGGAGTGGCTGGTACCACGAAAAGTCTGGGATATCCAGTCCTTTCTAGGTTTTGCCAACTTCTACCAACAATTCATCGCCAACTACTCCAATATCATTGTGCCCCTCACTCACCTTACTTGTAAGGGCACTCTGTGGCTCTTCAATGATGCCTGCCTCACTGCCTTCCAGTCTCTGAAAGACGCCTTCATCTCTGCTCCTATCCTTGTCCATTGGACTCCGGATGCTCCAATGATCATAGAAACTGACACCTCCAACTATGCCATGGCCAGCATCCTCTCCATTCACTCCTCAGATGAGGAAGTCTAGCCTGTTGCCTTCTACTCTTGGACCCTCTCCACTCCAGAGCTCAACTATGACACTCATGATAAGAAGCTCCTTGCCATTTTTGAGTTCTTCCAGGCTTGGTGATACTATCTTGAAGGCTCTGGCACCCCCATCAATATCGTCACTGACCACAAGAATCTCAAGTACTTTGCCACCACAAAACTCCTGACCCACTGGCAAGCCCGCTGGTCAGAGTTTCTCTCTCAGTTCAATATAGTGGTCCACTTTTACTCCAGACACCTTGGTGTGAAGCCCGATTCCCTCACTAGACACTGGGACATCTATCCTAAAGAGGGGGATAAGAACTATGCTCATGTCAATCCACACAACTTCTACCCCATTTTTATCAACAAGCAACTCACTGCATCCCTTTGGGCTACCTATCTCACTGCCCCTGTCCTCTAGGCTAGCACCCTCTTTGATGTCGAGTCCCTTCACACCAACATTCTCTCTGCACTCCCCTTTGACCCTTTAATCCTCTGGCCGCCATCCACATGTCCTCCACAGAACCCAAGCCCCAATGGTCCATCGACTCTGATGGATTCCTCTGTCTGGATGATCACATCTATGTCCCCAACTCTGCAAACCTTCAACTCCATGTCCTCTGCTATAAGCATGACCATCTGCTCTTCAGACACTTTGGCCAGAACCGGACCTTGGAACTGATCCACCACAAATATACATGGCCAGGTATCAGGACATTTGTCAAGGAGTATGTCTCCTCCTGTACTGCCTGTGCACGTGCAAAGATTCCTCAGCACTGTCCTTATGGGCTACTCAAGCAGCTCCCAATTCCTGAGAAGCCATGGAATTCCATCTCCATGGACTTTATCAAACAACTCCTGTTCTCCTCCAGATTTATAGCTATCCTTATCATATTGGATTGCCTGTCTAAGCAGTGCATCTTCATCCCTATGCATAACATAATTACATCTCTGGAGCTGGCTAAGCTCTTTCTCCTCCACATCTTTTTCAAGCATGGAATCCCCTCCCACATTACCTCCGATTGAGAAATGGAGTTTGTCTCACACTTTTTCTGCTTTCTAGGTAAAGCCCTTGACATCCACCTCCACTTCACCTCCAGTTACCACCCCAAAGGAGATGGTCAGACAAAGCGAATGAACCAAAATCTGGAACAGTACCTCTAGATTTATTGTAGCTACCAGCAAGATAACTGGTCTGAACTCCTGCCTCTCATGGAGTTCACATATAACAACTCCCCAAGTGCTACCACAGGTGTTTCTCTATTCTTTGCTAATAAGGGCTACCACCCGAACATCACAGTGCACCCTGAGCATAACCTTACCTCCGCTCAAGCCTGTGAGTACTCCATTGACCTCGACTCTCTTCACGCTTTCCTCCATGAGGAGATGGCTCATGCCCAAGAGTGATACCAAGGCCCTGCAGACACCAAGTGAATTCTAGCACTGGACTTCAAGGTTGGTGACCAGGTCTTTATCAAGGCCAAGTACTTCTGCTCCACACAGCTCTCCAAGAAACTCTCTGAAAAGAACTTGAGGCTGTACAACATCATTGCTAAGGCAGGAAGTCACTCCTTTACCCTCTGTCTCCTGGAGTCTATGAAGTCTGTACATCCAGTCTTTCATGTCTCCCAATTAGAACCCTCCATTCTGAACACCATCCTGAATTGGATCCAGTCTCTGCCACCCCCAGTTGAAGTAGACAGTGAACCAGAGTACAAGATTCTTAACTCCAAGGTGGACAAATGGAGAAAGAATTGCAAAGTGTTGTACTTGGTGTGTTGGTCCAGTTATGAGGGTACTGATGAAAAGACATTGTGGTTGCTCACCACCAAGCTTGATCATGTGTCTGAACTCATCTCAGAGTTTCATCTCTGGTATCTGGACAAACCCGGACCTCACTCCACATGATCACACACAAGTCCCATTGTAAAGATGCTATCTATACATTAAACCTCCCTATTGATGTTCAATCCTGCCCCATTCCTGTTCTCCACTCCTTCTGCTACCAACTCCACCAACTCATCCCTCACCTCCAACTCCTTCTCCAACCCTCCTTTTCCAACCTCTTGCACCTTTAGTTCCACCAGCCTCTCTAGCATTACATGCTGCCAGTCAAGGCATTGGATCAGGCTCCACAGGAGCCCCCCAAGCTCTAACCCCACTCACATGACCACCATGGTTGTGCTCTTCTTGCTTCTCTCCAAACTCCCTGAACCTCCAGCCTCTGCAACCTCCATTTGCACCTTTTTTCACAGTGCCTTCACCTTGCTCTTGACCTACTTCCTCCGCCACTCTGTTTTCTCTTCTTCGGCATGTTCACACTGGGCCTGGGCCACCCAACACTTCACACATGACATCAACTTGCCTGGTCTGGGCACACACTCAATACCACACCCTGTGCAGTGCAAGCATGCACACTTCTTTCCCTTTCCAGAGCCTTGCATGGACTGCACCTCCTGAGCCTGCCAAAAGTCAGTCTTGTTGTCACTCAGTGATGACCACTCACCTGTTCTCGTGCCTCCTCCTCTGCCTTATGCTTCACTTCCTCCTCTCAGCGTTTTGCCTCCTCTGCTCTTTGCTTTTCTGCCTCCTCTGCCACCTTACACCACTCTTTGGCCTTGGCCTCCTTTTTCCTTTGCTTCTCTGCCACCCTTTTCTCTTGTGTGCATCGGTGCTACTCCACAAACTTCACCATGGGCATGGTGTTGTCATCATCATCATGCTCAGCAAGCCAGGTATAGATGTGGAGGTGAATATCAGACATAGTGGTGATGGTATGATAGGAAGAAGCAATGAGCCATCATGCCAAAAATTTATAACAGACATTTCAAACTCTATCTGAACTCTGCATTGTGCTGAACAGTTTCCACACTGCACTGCATTCCACCTTGTTCCTTGCTAACAGCCTTCAGGGGTTCAGGCCTAGAGGGGATACTGTCATATCCTGTGCAACTCTGTCCTCCAGATCCAACTCCAGCCTCCTTTCCCTCAAACTCTGGTGCATTCTCGATAAGCATGCACTCTAACTCCCTGGACCCTGTACTTAGATAATTCCTCCTTACTATGCTTACATTCCATTTTTCACTTATCCTTGTATACTGCCTGTTTCCTTCATAGCCCCTCTGATCCTAAGCTCCACTTAGGAGCACAGCTCCATTGTTACCACTCCATATCCAGCTCTGAGTTACTGGTTTTCATACCAGTGCTTCCTCTCTGTATATAAGACTCCATACTATGTTATAGATACCTCAGTTTGAAACTCAACTAAGACTCTCCAGTCCTCTCTGACTCTCCGCTTGAGCCTTGATGGCTCTCCTCTGATCCTTCCTTGATCTTCATTGTTTGCAACAAGGTCCCTCTGACCCTTGCCTGATCTTCTATAAATTCAGGGCAACCAGACTTGTGACAGAGGCACACTACATATGGTGAAGCCAAAGCCCTGTTTGAACTCCAGAGTTCTGGAGTTGTTCTCAGAGATATAATCTTAACAAACAGGCACATGTTTTAAACAATCTGCAAGTTCCTCTCATGGATGCATCACAGCTTGGCATTTATTTCACAAAAAATTACTTGTTGATTCAGAGGTGTTTGATTGTATCTGGAATGCAATCTGTCCCCATCCTATTTTCAATAGCACTGGTGTCAATTCCTGACTTCCTGTTTCAATTCAACTTGCTATTTTTTAAATCATGCAGGTCATTATGGAAATGCAATTTCGCTAGAGAATATTGCGCAATGGGCAGGGTAAGTATTGGCCTGTTGTCAATTGTGTTATGGTTGCAATTCTTGACCAACATGATCTATATGTTGGAATTCCAGCCTCTGACTCAGAAGATATGGATTTTGCACATGAGTATATATTGGCAGCAAAACCTGTTTAGCTTGGCAAAATGGAGTCTTTGCCACAGATGGGTCAACACTACCCCTATTTGAGAAATCCTCTTTATTTGGTGAAACTTTCTATGACTAAAAGCAGAGATACTCATTAAATTGCCAGATGCAGTAACTTATTTATTTATATTTTTCTTGCATAAATTAAAAAGTTGATTATATAGCTCACCATCATGCCTCACAATTTGCTGGTTGTTGAGTATGGACTTGGACATCCTGGAAATGTTCATAATGCTTATACATTCCAAGAAACATGAATTGCTAGTAATCCTGACCAGATAATTCCTGAAAACCATTGTGATAGTGCATATTCAATATATACCTGGTGTGTTGTTCCCTTCAAGGCAACCAGGACAACCTCCTTGTCAAGGGCTCAGAATTTGTTCAACAAGTACCTATCAAGGGTATGTAGTAGTATTTGTTTTAAATTTATTCTAATTATATATTTATATGGTTCATGTTTGAGTTGAACATGCATTCACTGCTTTGAAGGGGCATTTTCAGTCTTTTCAGGAGCTTTATTTGCAAATACGAACAGATTGTGATATGACAATTGCAGTACATTGGATTCAATGTTGCATTATTCTTCATAACATGACTATTCATTTTGAGGAGCAGTTGGGTGTGAAGAGGACCACAAATTGGGCTATAAGAGAAAAAGAGAACCTGGCCATCAGTTAAATGTGGATGTTGCTCAAGGAACACCAGGACAGGCATTTGATGCACAGTTGATAACAGAACTCTTTACTCATCTTGGTATGCTTGATGAACAGGTTGCAGAGTAGAAAACTACATATAACATATAACACTTATATCATATGTAGTGATATGTACATTAAGTATGATATGAAATTATTCTGTAACATCCTTTCTCACCTGCATCTCAGCTGACCACACCTGCAGCTCAAGCACTCTCACCTCAGCCTACTTGAGCTGAAGTTCCATTTCCTTTGACTCAGAAGTGTGCTGATGATTAAGTTCTGTGTTCATGTGTATAGAATTTGCTTGCTTATATTGATAGTTAATGTTTTTTTTGTGTTTATTGAGGTCTATATGAGCAAGCATGCACATTGTCTTGTAGTGTTCCTATGCAGACTTTGATGTCTCTATATCTTGAGTGAGATCACTCAATTGATCAAGCCTTGTCTAAATGTGTGTACCCACTGAGACATACTTGATACTGCTTGATGGCATTGATCTATGAGATGCTGACAATAAGGATGAGGATGACTGAATGGAGTTGGAAGGGCAGGCATATGGCAAGTAATGGCAAGTAAATGTCAAATGGCAATTCCATTCTGTGGCTCATGTGGGCTTGGAGGTCTTGGGTGTCTTCACTCTTGATATTGCCAATGAAGCTGATAATGATGGTTTATCCATCTTCCAATCTGCAGGTTCATTAGCAGTGACACTCTTGAATCTGTTACCTCCCCACCAATCTAGGCTTCCCATCTTCTTTGGCACCTATTTTATTATTTCCCATTGGATTAAACTCTTTATCAATGACCTGGTCATTTGATACTTCTGAATTTTCACCCATATCATAGTGAGGATTGACCTGCAGCTCTCCCTCAACTTGTTCTACTTCAACAGCCTGTGGCTTTTCCTTAACTCATTTTTCTGCTTCAATCATTGGCCTTGTTCTTCACATGTGATAGCGGGTTTTCTGTGTGATTGGCATTGAGATTGAAGGAACTGATGTTGGAGTCAAATGAAGTGATGCTGTGCCAAATTGAAAGTTCTGACTATTACTGGCACCTGGCTGGATGCCTGCTCCTGTTTGTTTCAGATGGGCCTTCATCTTGTAGTACTCTGTCTTCATGCTAATAAATGGGTTAGAGTTAGTTATGGGGGAATAAATGACTTACACCTGTAATCAGTTGACAGAGGCAGTAAACCTCTCAGGGTTGGTGATGAAAGTGGAATAAGTATCTTCAAAAATGTCCTTTGTGATAGCAGTGTGTATGGCCTTCTTTGACCTACCTAAATGCTTCTTGCCTGCAGCTGGGAGTGGCAGGGATCCTGGATAAAGGACTTGTCAATCTACGTGGTGGGTCATAAACCAGGTGCAAGATGTTCAATATGCACTGTGTCCCAAGGTATACGTATTGGGCAGTTTTTTATGTGGAGGGGCAGCCACTGCAGTTTGACAACCTTTACCTTTGCTTTTCTGGGCAGAGGATAGAACTTGGGCTGATTTGAGCTGAGATAGGCTGTGTCAGGTTCTTGTTGATTTTTCTGATGACACTGGGGGCTTGGAAATACTTGGGCTGGCCATGAGGAAGTTCATGCAGGCCTGCAAATGATTTGAGTGATGGGAAGGGTTAGATCTAGTGGAAGGCATTTCTTTTTTAAGCTCTGACCAGGCTAATCCTGAACTTTCAATGTGTTCCAGCATATTTCAGCAAGTCATCAGTGGTTGATTACAGCCATTATGAGTGCCACTATGGTATGGATGGACTCTGGACACAACTAGGATACTTGAGAGATGCTAGAGATGGGCTAGAAATGGTGTTTGTAACTATAATGCAGTGAGTACTTCACATGACCAGACTAGTGGTATATCTACAGTGACTCCAAAAACTGTTCCAATGTTTGGTAATTTTGTAGTGTATACAAAATAGCAGTTGTAGGCGTGGGACTCCTGCTTATTTTTGATGGTATCATGTGATGTACTGACTCTTGGCTACCTTCTGACCCCATAATTATGTAATTCGACCCAGGGAATGCCAAACTACATCCATTTTAAAACAGAAACATCATTGGAACAGTTTTTGAGCTTTTAGTAACAGATAGGGTATCTGATATATATCAGTACTTAGTATATCCTCCTTTGGCTTTAAGCACTGCCTGAATGGCATGCTCTCAATCAACTTCTGACACTTCCCAGGTACTATACCCCACTACTCTGCCTTAGTTCTTTTCCATAACTCCTCAATTCCATCAAAAGGGTTTTCATATCCTGCAAGTCTTCTTTTGAGGTAACCCCAGAGATGATGTTCAATAGGGTTCAGGTCAGGAGATTATGCAGGCCAAACCATAGTCCTGAATTCTTGCTCCTCTCACCAATTCTTGACCTTTTTACAAGTATGCTTGGGGTTATTGTCTTGCTAAAAGATGATGTCAGAAGAATTGAGTTCATGATCCTACAAGGTATCCAGCAGGTCCTTCCTTCAAAATTTGAAGGTATAGATCCCCATCCATCCTACCATCAATCTTGGCAGCAGAGCCAACTCCCACCCAAGTCATACACCCCCACATCATCATAAAACCTCCACCAAACTTGAGAGTTCCATCTATCAGCCTATCACTAAGCCCCTCACCAGCTCCTTTCCATGCCCATTTATGCCCATCTGACTCTAGGTGATTGATTTTGGTTTTATCAGACCATATTACCTTCTTCCAGTCTGCTATGGTCCAATCCTTATGGGCATAGGCAAAATCCAAGTGAGCTTTATAATGCCTAGTAGAGAGAAGAGGACATTTGGACTTGACTACAGCCTTCATACCAGCTTTCTTCAAGTGAAGGTGAACTGTATTGGTAGAGAGAGGCTGGTTGATGATATTGGAGAGTGTTTTGGTCACCTGAACAGCAGTTTCAGCTTTTCCAGAGGTGATAAAATGCTGAGCATAATGAATATTTGTAGAAGAAAGCTTGGATAGATGACCTCCAGTAGACTTTTGAAGGGTAGAATGCTCCTTGGAACAAAGTCTGGAGATAGTTGCAATGCCTACACCTGTTCTAGATGCAATAGAGTGAATAGAATGGCCAGAATCAAGCTGAGAGAGAATAGTGTTCTTTTGAGTAGTAAAGAGAGATTGCATGATGGTAATGATTGAAAGCAAAGAAGTGTGAGATCTATTTCAAGCTTAGACATCATATTTACATGTGTATCTTTGTTTGTAGCATCAAATAATAACAAATATTCCCTTTTTTTCTGAAATCCTACAGATCATATAAAAAGCTCAAAAACTGTTCCAATAATGTTTCTGTTTTAAAATGGATGTAGTTTGGCATTCCCTGGGTCACATTACATAATAATTAGGTCAGCAGGTAGCCAAGAGTCAGTACATCACATGATCCCACCAACATGAAGTGGGATTCCCATGCCTACAACTGCTATTTTATGTACACTACAAAATTACCAAACATTGGAACAGTTTTTGGAGTCACTGTAAGTCTGATCTACTGAGGACTTACTCCTCAGTTTAAATATTGATGTCTCTTGTCTTTTTCTCTTCACTGTAATTTCCTCTTCTCTGTCCTCCCTTCTATCTGATGGATTCCATCTCCATCTCTTTGACCCCCTCCTGCCTGATCTCTGAAATATGAGAACCCAGGATTGTCAAGGTGCAGTGCTCTACCTGAGTCACTGAAGCTGAAGTCCTCACCTCTCTGAACTCTGCCCAGTCCTCCTTTGTGTGCTCTCCAGTTGGAGTTAGCAGCAGAGTGGAGCAGACCCTGACAGGAGTCTTGTATTCAGAGAAACTTGGTAGATTGGGGGTGACAGGGTCAGCTGGAGGAGGGAATTCCAAAGGCTGCAGAGGTAAGCTTGGGATTGCAGGCACAGGCTGCTCAGGTGATTGGAATGATATACTGCTTGAAACCCAATTAATCAACAGATTGAAGCAGATGGGCCAGTTGTGTCCCAGGACAAGATAACAGGATCTGTCCAGTGGAGTGATATATAATGTTGTCAGGGTAATATTGCCAGTTTCAAAGTGGATGGAGAGGTTGATAGCTTGAGTAATTATGGAATTGGATGTTCTGTCAAAGAGTTAGAGTTAGAGCAGAGGTATGGAGTAGGTTAAAAGATTGTGTTTATTAACAAAGGTTGTATTTATGAAACAATCAGAGGACCTGGAATCTACAAGCATGAGAAACAGAGAAATAATCTGTCTGAGAATGCTGATGGAGGGGATAAGAGAACAGGGGTCAGAAAGAGTGTCAGGGT